>JAJJWX010000713.1:0-292500 GCA_023529315.1 Papaver bracteatum
TCACTACAAAACAGAGGGCCTTTAGTGACGGTTTCTAAACCGTCACAAATAACATAAAACCGTCACAAATAGCAAAAAGACCGTCACAAAAACCCATTTGTGACGGTCGAAAATCCGTCGTTACTACTGGGGTCACAAATGTTTTTTGTGACGGTTTGAGCTCATTTGTGACGTTTGGTCAACCGTCACAAATGTTTTCTTGTTGCCGTCGAGACTCAGTCAACGGTTACTATTCTCCGGTGCCGGATTTTAGATTCTCATAATTACAGAATTCTCAGAAACCTTAAGCCATTCACATAAAAATTAAAAAGATTTTCAAAACTTGCATCAATCACACTCTCAGAAACCTTAAGCCATTCACATAAAAATTAAAAAGATTTTCAAAACTTGCATCAATCACACTGAACCAAAAACTTTTACTATTCATAACAAAATTTTACATTGTTGCACCATAGAAACTTACATATCCTAAAAAAATAACAAAAGATGGATCATATGTGCATCTAGTGGTTCTTGTCCAAGCACCGTTACATTCTTATGCTCAAACCAACTTTTGCACAACTGCACCTGCAACTCCATCATGCCTTCTTACCAAGTCACCACCAGCATCAGTTAAACACCAACTGATGCAATTCAATTCTAGCTTCAGCTGCAGCTTTAACAACATACAAGATTCCACTCAAGTTCATTCTGCAGTCACACAAACTTGCATTAGTATGCCAACCCTAATATTCAGTTCAACACTTGTCCTGCACTCCAGACTTGCAATGCTGGCTAATTAACCACATAAACCCACTTAGCTCTTGAATGCGATCCTTACTCAATCCTTGCAACCCAACTGCACCTCATCTTGTTGTTTTCCACGACAACACAATCACAAGCCATTCATCACTTCGGTTCCCACTCTCCATCTCAGTCATACCACATGTGTGCATCCAAAGCACAAACACTTGCTCTTCCGTTCTCAACACACAACAAGCACCAGTAATAGTTCATTTCATAACCTGCAAAATCCTAGGCATACATCTAGATTCATTCCTGAGCCAACACACAACACCACCAGTTTCAGTTCAATGAAGACAGAATTAACTAAAATTAATATCAGTTACGCTGAAGCTAACACGAGAATATCATTTTTCACCTGATTTCCAGCACAACTCGGAAGACTCCAAAAGTAAATCTGGAAACACATAAATCCCGGAAAAATAAGTACAGAACATCATCAAGAATAACTTTCGGAGAAAATACACAGTAGAAAAACAAGTTAAAGTAAGTAACAATCATATTTCGAAAATATCAGGTACTCACAGAGCTTCCTATTTTATCCTTCAACACAAGGTCATCATCAACTAAACTTTGTATAACATCTTTAACAGATTGGCTGATAACTCCCTTCTTAGGACCCAACTTCTCCAGTTCTTTAAGCTGAAAATCAGTACAGACACAGAACAAGACACACACATTCAGCGCAACATACACATCATAAGTGTCTCTGCTGCAAGACAACCATAAAAACAAAGAAACTCAACTGAATATACACATAACCTAACAATTCCCATACCAACACAGCCATTTATACAAACAGTTAAGAGACGCTACGAAAAACGTATCCGATTATCCAATATAGACTAGGTCGAGCTCAATTTAAACTATTGTAATCGATTACTCACAAGATAGAAGTCATGTGAATCATAAAAGATTTCTAACATCTTCTCACGCTTCTCTTCCATTAGAACCATATTCTATGTCACTATCCAACCAAAACCCTAAACTATAGAAATTAAATCTAATAACCCCATTCCTGATTTTCAAATTCCTTCACCACAGAACCATTTTTCCTTTTTAACCAACCTTAATTTACTGATTTGGGGAAGAATAGGGGAAAACCTAATTCTCAAAGAAAATAAAATTAAACTCTTCCTAATCAACACAACTTCAATTCAAGCAATACCCATCTAAGATTTCATCAATTATAATCCAATATACAAGAAACAAATTCAAATTGAGGAACCCTAATTTACCTGATTTTGTGATTCTTCACCATAACTGCTTCATCTCATCAATTCATCAACAACCCTCTTAATCTTCAGTGGTTACAACTCGATATCATCCTCGTTCTACCACTCAGAGAACAAACCAACTTCAGAAAACCCTAACTCACTGGCTTCCCGATTCTTCTTCCTCTTAACTCAAACAGCAACAACACCTCCACCATCTCTTAAACAAAGAAACGAAAATTAAAACTGATACAAAAAAAGAGGGGGAAAATCAACTTCGATTGACTCCTTAAGATCCTGCGAAAACAAAGAAATAAATCATCAAAAGTTTTATTAAGCAAAAGAAAAAAAAATCATTAATAGATGAGAGTAAGCTCAAGAGTAGTGATGGTTATAGAAGAGATGGACGAGATGGAGAGAAGGTAAGAGAAGCAAACCCCTCAGTGAATAAGAACAGAAGGTAGGAGAAGAGGAAACCAGATCTGTTTTGTAAGAAGATAAGAAGAGAAAAAAAATATAAAAGGCTGAAAATTTTGGTTTGTCGGACCCTAGAAATCGACCGAATTGGACTTTGACTTTGACTAACTTAGGTATTTGTTGCGGTTGGATGTAAACCCTCACAAATAACCCTTATTTGTGACGCCCCTCTTTAAAAAACCCTCACAAATAAGACTTGTTTTTGTAGTGCATGCGATATGTGGAGCAGGCTAGGAGGTTGTTGCTGGTGGAGGAACTCGAGAGAAGGAGAAAGCTTTCATTTGGAGCGTAAAGGGCAAAGTGGTCAATTCACATGCGAAAGATACTTGGAGAATGCTAGGTTGTGCCAGAAGGAGTGGAAAAATGAACCGTCAGTTTTCTGGAACCGACAAGTCATTTATAAAATGGTTATCCCATATCCAGGACTATGGGTGTCCTTTAGCAATTCTCATCATTACCTAAACCTAGAATTGAAAGAAAATATATCTCAATCATTTTTGTGCGGCTGTATTATCTCTGTGTCTGAAGCCGAGAGGAAAATGGCTACTGTTGGTTGGTGGTGATAATAAAATTAGGGGAGATCGAGAAGCTGAGACATTGATGCTGGAATTGATAGAAATCAGTTGAACCAGATTTCATCTGGTGAACGAGAGTTTTGTTCATGAAGATTGAGAAAATCAGAGAGATTAGGAATCAGGGTTTGATTGAATTGCTTATGGAGAGATTGAGAGGGGTTTTGGTTATGTTGGTGTTTCCGTTGAAAAGCTGAGCAGGAAATGGAGTTTGAGTTCAATTCAGAAGGGGAATTTAGGGTTTTTGCAATCAAGAGAGAAATTCAGAAGCTAGGGTTTGAGCAACTGGACTATAACTCAGACAAGTTGGGTTTTTGGTGATTCAAGATTTTAAACCAGGGTGAGGAGCTACAGGTGCAATGCAGGGATGTTATTAACTGAATTACAGAGATGGGTTCAGGGTTGCAGTGGTAAAGCAGCTGGAAATGGAGCAGGTGCAATGCAGGGAATTGAAATGCAAATGGATTTTGATGGGCACTGCAGGTGATGACAAGAAGCTCAAGTGTTGTGCAATTGCAGGTGCTGGTTCCAATTTGTGACATTGCAGTATTTGCTGCAATAGCAGTGAACTGAATAGGTGGAGCTAAGTTTGAATGCAAACTGGTCTGGGATTGCAGGAAAACGAAGTTGTAGTTGGTGGTAGAAGAGGAGTGGTGTTGAGTTTGCAATGGAGGTGGTTGCTGCTGCTAGGAAGCCAGAAATGTTGAACTGAGATAGTGGTGTAACTGTTAGTAATGGCAGATATGGGTTGCATCTGAAGCTTTGAAGCCGAGAAGAACGAGGAGCTGCTACTGAGATGTGTTGCAGGTGCTCATGGAGGAGCTAGTATGAGATTGCACTGGTGGTATTGATTGTTGCCAATTGCAGTTGAAGGTGCAGGAAGTACTGAGAGAAGAAATAGGTTGTGTTGTGGAGGATATGAAGCTGCAAATGGCCATGACATTTAGCAATCATGTATGGCCTAAGATGGCAGTGAAGCTGGTGCTGAATTGAGCAACAGTTGAACTCCATTGCACAGTGAGATGGCTTAGGCTGAAATAGTGGTGTAGCTGTTAGCTCATGGATTTGTAGATGCAGCTGGTTTGAACTGGCGATGATGCAATAGAATGCAGGTTGCAGGTAGAAAATGGAGTTGCAGGTGATGGTCATGAGGGCAGTGAATATGTGGATTGTTATGAATCACAGATGGGGATGGAATTGTAGCTGCTGGGTTTGATGTTACAGTCTCAGGTGGTGATGTGTATGTTGTGTAAACAGGGAATGGAAGGATGGGTTTTTAATTGAATTTGGTTTACCGCAAGTACTGAGTTGCAATGGACTGGTGTAAATTGGTTAAGTTACTGGAGTTGAACATCTACAGTTTCTGTTAATGAGAATTGCAGGAGATGGTTTTGGTGGAATATGCTAGTGCCTTTGGGCAGAAATTGAAGCTGAGATGGTTGGATTTGTTGCAGTTCAAGCTGGTTGGTGATTGTATAGATGGTGGTTGTGTAGAGATATAGCTACAACTATTGATTATGAGAAGTTTGGTTTGAATTGCAGGTGCATTAGCTTAAGCGCTGCTGTGTGAATAATTGGAAACTGGGAGATGCAAGAGAGAGTTGCAGTAGTTGGAGTGAAGCAGATAAGTGGTACTTCAGTCCATAATGAGTTGAAGTTGTGGGTTAAATACAATGCAAAGGTGGTATGAATTGATGTTGCAGGAATTGTAGTATGTCCAGCCATCATGGATGGACAGCAAGCTCGAGCATGTGCAAATGGCTTTGGCCTGATAACTAGTACACTCAGCCAAGTTAGCTAGCTGACTGTGGCCATGACTCAGATCTGACAACATTGAGTTGACTCGACTGACCCAGTGTTGACTTAGTTGACTTTCTGAGTTGACCCGAGTTGGTTCATTTGACCGGTCACCGGAGATACTTTTCCGGCGCCGGATTCCGGCCAAAAACACATTTTTCCGGCGAATACTTTTTGGGTCATATTTTCACATGGGTTTTTCACACACATGAGTTTAGTGGACTTCTTGGTATTGGACCGTGGGCTTTGAAGACCTAATTTGGAAAGTTGGAAAGATATAAAAAGAAAAAGTTTCTATTCTTTTGGAATCATATATCACGTATTATTATACTAGAGTTTGGAGGAGAGCGATTCTACTAGGGTTTGCTTTCGTTTATTTTTCATGTTCTTCATTTTATTTTTTATAAAAATTATGTTGAATCTAAACACTATGAGTAGCTAAACTTCATATTATTGGTTATGGGATAAAGTGGATTTCACAAATGATATTTGATTCAATAATGTAGTTTTGTCTCAATACTTTATTGTTTATGATTCACTGTTCATATTGTTTATGATTTGATTGTTTATTTGGTTGAGTCCGAAATCAATCCGATTTGCTTTCATATCTAGAGCTATCTTAGGGTTTTCAATACGAAAACGTTGTTTGTACCTGATTCTAAGTAGCTTAAATGTGGGTAGTGCTTGTAGTGATATATCCTACTAGTCACATATGAATCATAACTTGGGTTAAATCGAATTAGTGCTTTTACACATTTTGGTTGCCTTGATTAGTCTTATTCCATAGAACTCATTGCTTTTAGGGAGTTAAATCTAATTGTGCTTTTACACTTTAGGTTGCTTTCTAGGAAGAATTCACATATGCATCTTTTAATGTGGTTGTGATGAAATCAGGGAATTAGCGGGATACTCTTGCGATCAAGGTATCCTAGGACTTTTAGTAAATGAGAGATTAAATTTTCAATTCTAGTCATTGTTGATAATTCGAGTTTGTGAATGAAACTATCCCGTGACCAATACTTTCTCCTTATTGATTACTTTTATTATTACTTTGCTTTCAATTCATTTTTATTGCTTTGATAAATCAAACCCCCCCTGGTTACTAAGAAACTGAAAAAATTTATAACAACAAAAGCCTCTCTGTGGATACGAACTCTTTCTTATCGCATACTATTTTTATTTTAGGAAGTAATAAAGTGAAATTATATTTGACCGGCTGACAACCGGCCAATCACCTCACAATAACTTAATTATATGGTAGTAGAACAGGTTATTGTGGAACCACAAAGAATGAGACAAAGAGCTTTGTGATTACTTTTTATATCTTACCTATCGGAGATAAATCTCGAGCAAATCTTAGAGAAGATAGTTGATAGGTGCATTATTTGCACTAGTTAGTACTCAAATACTTTGCTTTCTTGATAGTTTTTATATCATTATGCTTTGATTTTGTTTGCTTTTGAGTTTGTTAGGTGTTTGAGGCTATCTCAACCAAAAGGAAGTGGAACTCGTTTAAATACGAGATTTCTTCATATCACCTTGAAGAGGACGAAAAGACGAAGGCAACGACGAAATAATAAGGTCATTCCGACCTCGTATGAAGTAGCCAAAGTTGTGAAAGTTGGAAAATGCACATAATTGATAAGGGCAGTCGCCTGGATTACTCGGGGCACTCACCAGCTATAAAACAAACTGCTAAACATAGTCGGATTTTCTACTAGGGGGATGCTTTTATCTTCTCCAAATTCACTGTATAAAAGTCAGTCGTACAAATAAGACTGAAGGCAGAGAAGGTGGATGTCGAGTTGGTTGAGGCTGTTGTCTACGATGTTGTACTTGTCGTTGTATATGTTGAAAGCAGTTGGGAGCTGTTGGTTGACTGAGAAGAGAGCATAAGTAGAGTGTTGTTTCTAATGGTGATTGACTACTGCCATTAAGGGCAGTGATGAAGATGAAGTTCACATGATATGATTGAGAATGAAGAAGAGTTTGACAGTAGAGATGGTTGTTGGTCTGGTGATGATGGAGATGATTCTCGCACTACAAGAAAGTATAGCTATTGCTACACTCTATATTGCCACACCTTCAATATAGATGTTGCAAAAGCAAATTCTAGCCACAGTACTTTTTAGCTGCAGCTAAAACTTATAATTTACTGCCGCAAAATAAGACTTTTGCCACATAGCTGTAGCAACAATATGAAAAGAGTGTGGCTAAAAACATAATCTCTTGCAGCACCAATAAAAAATGGATGCAGCAATAGACTTCTTGCTACATAGGTTCTCGCGATATTATTAGGGGTTTTTTCCATAATTATTGGGTGCTGCAATATATTAAGTTTCTTGTAGTGTCGGTTTACAAAACATAAGTGATGAATGGGTATTTGCAGCTGATAGATACGCAGGTAATGATGTTGATGATTGCAGTGAAGCTCGAGTTTACTCGATGGATTTGGATGATTCACGATGGTGTTGTTGTACATAAATGTCACGGGTTTTCAGACTGGCAGTGCTCGGTGATGGGAGCTGAACTGTGGTTGTAGAGTCGGTCAGTTCAGTGGTGTTGTGGTGCTCGTTGGAGGAAGAAATGGACAATAGAGAAAGGGATAGCTCTTTGCTATCATCGGTGATTGAAAATTTTTCGCTCGAGTGATCATGGCTGTTTGGATGACGTAGTGGAGTTGGACAGAGATTAAAGAGAAGAACTTGATGTTGTCTGTTGCCGTTGATAGCTGCTGTTACTCGTGATAATTGGCAGATATGATGAGAAGTGGTTGAGCTCTAGAAGATTAGTTTTTCTGGAGAAAGAGAAGAAAACGATGCCATTAATGGCAGTGATAGAGTGATGTGTGTTGGTATCAGATACGGATGATGTTTTGAAGCTCGAGAAGAATTCAGGGAGAAGGAAAAGAAGGTTTGGTAGCAGGTGAGTCTACGGTAAAGAAACACAACCGTATGAAATCTCAGGGAGACTTTTGGTTTGAAACTTAATTGTATGAGAAGTAAGGATAAGCTACGTACGGGTTTTACAACCGTATACAATTGCAGGGAGGCTTACGGTGGTGTTTTTCCCACCGTAGGCGAACACATGGAAGGTTACGGAGGGGATATTAAATCGTATGTGAATCCATGGAAGAAAAGAAGTTGGACGTGAAGACATATTTAGTTTCTATTATCAAGTTCCCTATAACTGACAGGCTAACGATTAATTGGGCTGGATTTCCTGCGAGACCATTTGAGGATTTTATATTCTTTCTCACGGTCAGACCACTGATGTGAGCTTTTGGGCGCGTTTTTTGCAAGTTTGCAACCTACCTTCGACCGAGATTGGATGTACGGGCGCTTCTATACTTTTTTTTTTTTTTTTGTTGATCGAGAAAAGGAGAATATATTAAGAAAAAAAAAATTACAAAAGGAAATACAAAAGAATGAAAAAAATAAGAAGAGCAAGCTCAAAAAAAGCTGCAAGAGAGACCAAAAGGGAACTTAAAACAATCACACATTAATGGTAAAGAGCTTCCCAAGCGAAGACCACTTCAGAAAATTTGTAGTGGAAGGGTTTGTGGAAGGCAGAAGTCCAAGAGATGAGGTTAGCTTTAACTTGGATTGCAACTTGAAAAGGAGATTTTCTTTTTCCTTCGAATATACGACTATTTCGTTCTCGCCAGATTTCTCACATTATGGCTGTTGGGATATAAGGCCAAAAGAGCTTTGCCGCACCTTTGATTCCTTTAGAGTTCCAATTGGAGATAAACTTCATGATTCTTCTTGAGAGAGGGGAAGCATGAAAGGCAGGTAGAGTCTGTCTCCATACTTGAACAGAGTAAGGACAAGTCAGCATGATATGATCGATTGTCAAGAGTTAAGATTTTCTCATGAGCAGTAGCCCACACAAGGAAGCAAATTTTTGGTGGAATGTGAGGGTTCCAAATCTTCTTGTGGGGGATTTTTTTCGGAGGGCCTATCGTGAGAGAGCAAAGATAGGCTTGATAACAAGTTTTTACAGTGAAAGTACCTGTTGGGGAGGGTTTCCAACTTCGAGAATCTTCGTCGGATGTCAAGATAGGAGGAGTCTCTGGAAGTGTAGCCAATAGTTCCAAGAGTGCTGGCAACTCTACTTCGTATAATCTTCGCTTAAACTGGAGTTTCCAACCTGTGTCGGCGATGTTGATGTGATCTGCCACTGAACCCATCTTATTAGAAGCAATTCTAAACAAGGAGGGGAAACTCTCTTTTAAACTGGAGTTGTTGATCCAAGCATCTAGCCAAAAAGAAGTGGAGGTACCATAGCCTAAATGAATATGCGAGAAAACCTTAATATGGGAGATGTGTTTTTTGATACCCTTCCAAACCGAGCAGCCATAGGTTGTTTGGGGAACAGTAGGGTACCAATGAGACTGAGAAAGATCATACTTTTCCTTGATAAGCTTGCACCACTGCTCATTGTTGTCACCAAACCCACTTGGCCAAGAGAGAGTCGTTCATGAGACGAAGGTTCTTGATACCTAGGCCCCCTTGGTCCATCGGCAAGTAAAGAGTCTCCCAGTTAACTAAATGAATACCACCAGACTCATTGCCTCTATCCCAAATGAAGTTTCTCATATATTTTTTTCCAATTGTTGAATGATTGAGATGGGAGCCTTAAAGAGAGAAAAGTAGTAAACCACAAGGTTAGTGAGCGTTGACTGAACCAATAAAACTCTCCCTACTCTAGTTAGAGACTTCTTTTTCCTCATTGGAAGTTGTGTGTCGAATTTTTCAATCATCGGATCCCACAAGCTTTTCGATCTTGACTTTGCTCCCATAGGTAGGCCAAGATATTTAAAGGGTAAAGCTTCTGTAAGACACCCAAGCCTAGATGATAGAAGGGCGCTTCTATACTTGGAACCCTATCGTAGAGAGTTTTTGATAAGGATCTTATTCATTCGTTATCATATGCTTTTGGGAAGAGAAGAACAAGAGCTAGGGCTTGGAGTTGCGATTGACAATCAAGATTCTAGGGTTTGCTTTACCTATTCTCTTTTATATTTTTTATGTGTATTGAGAAATCCATGAGCAGATAAACACTTCATATTGGTTATGGATATCATAAACATGTCACTAAATTAATTCATTGGTTTTGTTATCATAATCAAATCATTATTGTCTTGTTCTACTATTTATTATCGCCACGTATGATTGCATGATTGTTTATTTAGGAGCGCTACTAAATAACCATGAAAGCATTTCTATAGCTATACTAGGGTTTTGAGATACGTAATTATTGATGAACCTTGTCATAAGTAGCATATTGTGATTACCAATTGTATTCAGAACCTTTGTGTGATTGCAAGTAGAAGCTTGACCTATGTTAAATAGTTTACTCGTAGTATTTTTATTTCATGGATTAGTCTAATTCATAGAACCTAAAGCTCTTGGAGGATTAAACCTAATAGCACATTGCATTAGGTTTTTCACTGAGTAGTATTCATATATTCATCGTTATGGTATTTGATGACATAAGGAATTTACCGGAGTATGCTCTCAATGGGGTACTTTAAGACTCTTGATAATGAATGATTAAGTGACAACTCTAATTATTAGTCAAAGTTCTTGTATTTGCAGACAGTGGTTGAAAACCTGGTTCAAGTAATGTTAGGTGATGGACTTATACAAGACAGTACCAGTCCATTTGCTGCACCTATTTTATGGGTCAAGAAAAAATATGGATCTTGGAGATAAATGATTTACCTTCTTTGTTTTACTTTATGTTACTATTGATCATCCTAAGAAGGATACACATCATATATGGAGTAATTTCTATTGGAATATTCCAACGCGTAAAAAGCTCTACCATCAAGGTCCGAGAAATATTCCGGTAACACAATTGTTTCCCAAAATCCATGGTAAAATTGGGAATAGTTGGTTTTAAAATTTGAAATATAGGAGAAATCAGAAGGGATTGCAAGAAATTCAACTTAGGATATTCATTATATTGGAACAGATTATCAATTACCATGCATTTGCAAATTGATCTATTATAAAGTGTTTTGTCGATTTTCTTGATCAACATGAAAGATAACAAAAATAGCAAGAGTTTAGTTGATAAACAATGTGGATTTCCCTTTTGTGATTCTGCCTCTAGTTCTATTTATACCCCCAACCCCCCAACCCCACCCCACCTAGTTTTCATTTTATTCATATTCATTATGTTCATCTGTATTGTCTTCATTCCGTCATTTTTCTAAGAAAGCAAGATGTATGCAAACCCTAATCAAGATATCTTTGATAAGCTGTTTGGTAGTAATAAGGAAATATATGGGAAAGGTTACATAGAAGTAGTTGAAGTTGGGAATGAACTTGGGAATGAAGAAATTCTTGTTGTTGCTGAGGAATATGAAGTTGAAGTGGGTAATGAATGCCACGAAGAAAATCTTGTTGTTGTTGTTGAGGAATATGAAGATCAACTTGGGAACAAAGGCCAAGAAGAACAATCTCAAGTTGTAGCTGAGGAGAAGACAAAGTCTATTAGTTTATGTGCAAAAAGTATGCAACAAATCATAGATACCCTTTTCGAGACAGCTGATGATGAAGATTTTGGGAAGAAAAATCAAGTTGGGATAGAAGACATTCAAGGTATAGCTAAACAAGAGACTATTGGATGAGATTTACCAGAAGGCTCCAACAGTAGAAACCAAAAGATACTAGTACCAGTTGAGAAAATTGCATACAGTAAAACCTCTGTGTAAGAATATCTTAGGGACCACAAAAAAATATTATTATATGGAGGTTACTCTTATATGGGGGTCTAACTTGAATAAACCAAAAGAATTTTTTTCATATATGTATTTGGGTATATTCATGCATATGCACAGGAAACACAAAAATATATCCAAATATATACAAAAACTATTTAAACGAGGATTTTTTTAATGTTTATGTATATAAGAAATTTTTAATAAAAATTCACATACATCACAATTATCGTATCGAAAATTGAAAAAAAAAATCAAATGAGTATGAAGATATTAGTATTAAGTTGTGCACAAAAAATAAAAAAATCCATTTTGAAGCAAAACGAACTTGTAATATGGTTATAAGAATCTATTGATCTAAAACTTTGATGTATTGACAAGTGCTATATGTTTATATTATGATCAATTATTCTTATATGGAGGTAGGTTCCTTAAGACTGGACCAGAAAAAATTATGACTTATTCCAAGATGGAGTTTATTCTTAAATATAACTGGCCCAAGTCGGGACCATAAATTTTTATTCTTATATGAAGCTTATTCCTATATCAAGTAGTTTGTTTTTGTGAAATAATGTTGATTTGGGTTATGTGAATGATTACGTTGTTGACATGGTGTTTGTGTTATCATGAACAAAGTTTTTTGAAGTATCCTTCAAAAATAAGAGAAAACCTTGTTGTTGTATGAATCTAATCTTACCCAGTAGATATTGATTCATTTTTAATTGTATGATTTGGTAGTTTTAGTTGAAACCCTTAAGTATGTGATGTAGTCTACCCATAAAATAAATGATATGTGATTTTGGTTTAATGAATGAATCATTCAGTCTTGTGAATCCATGAAGTTCTAACATAAGCTTTCAGTTCAATTCATATGCAAAGGCATACACTCAACTAAGTCGAGAACGATATTCCTTCACTATCTTCATCGCGCATTTGTAATGTTTACAACATAGCTTCTTTCAGAAGCGTCCAAACTTTAGACATGGAAAGGAAATGGAGTTTAAGCAGGAGGTTCTTCCATGGTGATTTGTTTCCTATAGCAAATTTCATATCATAAACTTAAAGAAAAATGGAATTGGTTCGAACTAAATTTAAAATCGTATGGTAATATAATGTTTAAACATAACATACAAATTGTATCAACAACTAATTGGTTTATGATCATCCCACCATGAACTATCCAATTTGTACACTCAAATAGTTTGCAAAGTGACGTCCAGCGATCATGTAAATTCAAAAGATAGAAAGAGGTTCGGATTAGAATGGTTTTGGGGGAAATCAGAACTTGTTGGCTTGGCTTTGTGTTTGTTCTTCGCCTAAAATTAGTTTCTTGTAGAAAATCTGATATCAAAGACTTAATGAAAACACAACACAAAATATAACTTAAACAGATATCTCTATTGATGAAAGTATTCTCATGGCTCAACAACCTACTTATAGTTTAACAAACTTGACTCTCAAGCAAAAGACTTTCCTAACAAGATCAAACTCTAAAACAAAAACCATTCTAGAAAATTTTATACGTAACTAAACTCTAGTACTGGAAAACTTACTTCTCAAGTTTACTTCAGTTTCCAAACTAAGATACGTTCACAATAACTCATATCAACTTGTCCAGGTTGCTTCCATGAACGGCATCAACTTCTGTTGGTTTCTTCCACTAGATGTTTTACTCAGACAGCATCAACTTCTACTAGTTGCTTCACTCAGATAACATCAACTTCTTCTAGTTGCTTTCATCAACCATATCTTGGTTTAACCTTCAACATTTCTTAAAATTATGTACACATAAAACACACCCAGGTCCAGACTCTCTTTTTGCCAACCTAAGTCCAAAATGAAATTGCAATATTGATTTAAACTTGTTCTTTACCAAAAGTTTGAATCTTATTCTTTACATGAGTGCTTTGTAAGTTATAATTTTAGGGTGTGGGTGAGGAGCACTGTTATGGAAAAATACAATTGGAATAATTTGTGTTTCTGTCAATTTCTTCATCTAGTTGACTGGGTTGTTTAAATGTCACTCTGAAAAACACACATTGCAGTTTTTATTTATTCAATGCACGATGAAACCATACAGTACGCATCTAAGGAAGCTCTTCCCTAGCTTACGCTGGATCAGGCCATTACACTGCAATTATTGTGCATTGTATGGTGCGAATAAGATATTAATTAGAATTTTAATATATAACACTAGAAAAGGCTTTATATCGTATGTTATTACATTCTTTGTATATCTTTTTTATTGACTACAATAATTATTAAATATATACCACTAGAAAATGTTTTATATCGTATATTATTACATTCTTTGTATTTCTTTTTTATTGAATACAATAACTACTAAATATATACCACTAGAAAAGGTTATATATTGTATGTCATTACATTCTTTGTATCTCTTTCTTATTGACTACAGTAACTACTTATTATTTTTGGATTTATATATACAATATATGTGCTACGTTTAAATATAAAAAAATTATATTATCGTATGTTAAAAATGATTCAATTCTTGAAAATGAAAAATGACTTTTTCTCATTATGTTTTTATCTTTCTTAGTTGTAAATAACATTTTTTTTAATGTTATTTACAACTAAGATAAAGAAAAACATAATGAGAAAAAGTCATTTTTCATTTTCAAGAATGGAATCGTTTTTAACATACGGTAATAGAAAAAAAATTATATTTAAACGTAGCACATATATTATACATATAAATCCAAAAATAATACTCCCTCTGTCTATTTTTATCTGTCCTAATTTCTACTTTGGTCTATCCATTTTTATCTGTCCGCTCTGTTTATGGACATACTTTTCCCTTAAACTATCAAATATACCCTTTCTTTTTTTATAATTATATAATCATTTTTAATATAAACTTAATTCAAAATCATAAATATCATCACCATATATAAGGAAAAAATCCTTTTAATATTTTTTTATATTAATTGTCATTCCTTTTTTAAATAAAAACATTTATGGGAAGTTACAAAATTCCTAATACTTCTATTTACTCTTACATGGCAAAGAATCAAAAAAACAAATTATGACAAAATCTCAAATTCATGGTAGAGTATATCTAAAGAGGAAATAATCTACAATTTCAAATTTTTTTCTCTCTCAAATAAAAATTCCAAAGGCTCCAAAGTTTTAATGTGGGAAACCAAAATCAAATGGAGGAAATAAAAACTTCTTAAATTTTGGAGTATAAGTTTGCTTTTATTTCTTTACAATATTTCCTAAAACAATAATACTATCCAAATTAGAATTTTTAACACTAATAATTTTAATTTTGGTAATAATGTAATATTAAATAGGCTAGTCAAGGGATAGTCACGACATTTTATAGGATTTTCTTAATATCTTGACAAAGTCAAAGCGGACTCTTAAAAATGGACGGAGGGAGTAAGTAGTTATTGTTATCAATAAAAAATAAATACAAAGAATGTAATAACATACCTTCATGCATCACATACCTTCATTTCAAAAACAATGCAAACTAGTGGATATATTCTGGGTTCAACATCGTATATAACATGCTTTGATAATGATCACATGTAATCGTATGTGGTAATTTTTATCTAATATCAAAATGAATTATTTAAAAATAAAATAAAGGAAAACTGATTTCCACGGTGCCCATCAATTTCATATATTGACGCGATATTTTCCGTTTGAGGTATTAATAGCTATTTAAAACTAGTTTGCCTCTAGTTTGTATTCCATCATATTTTTAACTCGTAAGGCATATTCCTGTGCACAAGTCAAAAAATGTTGTTTGGCATACCAGGTGGCATGGAAAACGAGTTGCGCCACTATGGGAAAACCACTGAGCGACAGAGTTTCTAGCGAATGTTATTGACAATATCGCCAGCGATAAAGTTTTTATCGGTCGATATTGACTCTAGCACCAACGGCTAGTTCTTTATCGCTATAAATAGGTAATTTTCTAACTCGGAACTTTTTGTGTAAAAAAAGTTTTGTAATTCTCTCTTTCTTAATCTAAATTTCTCTATTTTTTTCCTTTCTCAATCTAACTTATATTTTCGAATTTTCCCAAATGGCACAATTTCAAACCCAACTTGATTCGGCAACACAACTTTATTTTTCTGGAGTAGTGCTTGAAGGTGTCGTTAAGAAGATATGTGATAGTTATAAAGAAATAGGTAAGAAGCAAAGAAGTCTTCAATTTTTGGATATTAACCAAGTCAAAACCGCAACTAAGAAAAGGCAAAGAAAATTTCAAGGCAAAGAAAATCAAGGCAAAACAAATTTGAAGCCAAAGAATAAGATAAACAAAAGAAACTCCGTTCATGAGCGCATTGATTGGTAGTTTGGTGAAATGAAGAAGATTAACATGAAGAAAATTGTCCTAAATTTTTATTTTAAAAGTCTATATTTCAAATTATTATTTTCTAGGTTTATATCTTGTAAAATGACTATTAATGATTATATCGAAGTTTAATGAATTTGAAAAGTTGACGAGTGTTGTTGAAAATTAAGATTAATTCTATTCTTAATCCAATCTTATATTTTAATTAGAGATACATTTAATAGTTAAATAAATATTAAAACTTAATACTTAGACAATTAAGAAATTAAAACATAAGAACTTAAGTAGACAATTGAGAAACTAAAACACAAATATTGGACAACATTTGGGAAAATATCTTAAAATCTCGAAACAACTTCCAAATTGGAAGTCTTTTTCGTAGATGCGATGATATTCCGCACGACAAATTTGTTGAAGTTCAATTATGGTTTCACTATCCCTTAAATTTGGACCTTCTTGCTGAAGTAAAATAACATATACCTAGTAACTTCCTGATTGATTGTAGTGAAGCACTGACTCAACTTTGAAACATCACGATTGTTGAGGATCATTGTTTGTTCTTGAAATTTCCCAAAAATCCTTTGCCAAAATGTTTGGGGATGTAATGCATCTCCGAATAAAGTCTCAGTAAAAGAAATATAATTCCTGCAAATACATTCATCTTCCGCAGTAGTGAATTTTGGTTTTCGCCTCCTAAATTGACTTCTCCTAATTTCACTTTGCACATTGGTACAATTAACAACTCTTTTCGGCTGCATGTTTGTTTGCTACGAACTTAGCCATGTTCATATTATCAGCCATGCTCTTTGAGGAATTGGAAGAGTGATGAAAAAAATTGTAGATTGAGAAATTTATGGAGGGAAAAAATGGTAGTCGTTGGATAAGGAACCGATAAGCGATGATCGGACCAGCGAGCGACGTAATGACTAGCACTGGCGCTGGAATGACCAGCGAACGATTGTATGACCATCTAGCGATAGAAACTCTATCGCTCGCTGGAAAGTCTATCATGTATGCCTATATGTTATAATTGACATAGCATATACGTTTGGCACTTTGGCATACCCACAGTGGGTGCATATATGGAAAATTGTGATGTTTGGCATGTGCATAGGAATAATCCTGAATGAAGAGCAATGTTCTGAAAACCGGTCAAAGATCTAACCGGAAAAATTACTGGGTCAAGGATCAGTGGTTCAACCAATGGTTTAACCCAGGTTCACTAGGTCATATTAAAACTCCACTACAGCTTCCTCTTTCATGCTTTATACGTGTAGCTTAATGTTCTTTTCTGTTGTTTGTAAACATATACGTGTTTAGTGTCTAAGCTAGCTAGCATATCCTATTGACAAGTTCAACTGCCTCGCATGAATTTTCAAGTCAACAAAAGTATGAACCACAGAATAAAAGAGATAACTAGGGTTATCAATCTCCCGGTCTCCTGCTCTATTAACTCTGTCTCCCTGTTTTTCCTCTCTCTGCAAGATGTTCATAGTTTTATCATCTTCTTATATTATGGATGTTAGTTAAATCAATTGTATAATTAAATCTTAATGTGGGTGTATTTGAATTTTGATTTGAAGATATGGATTCGTGATTTGGGATATGTTCTTATATTATTATTTTTTGATTGATTTTGTAATTAAATTTGTAAAGCTCATGTAGCATTGTTATCATTTACATCATAGAAATGGGGAAAAGGTATCTCTTTGATAAGTTGTCTCCATGTATTTTGAATGAATTCTTTTGATGGATTTTAGGTTTTTAAAATTTAATGGGATATAATCGGCTGTTAGACCGCGCTGGGTTTAATGGGTTGGTTGTTGGACCGTCCGGGTCGTCCGACATAGAGAACGGGTTTTACTAAAATTACTGGGTCACTGTTAAAACGGAACGGAAAGGTGACTGGTTCACTGGTTTTCCGGTCCGACCAGCTGGTCCTAGCCGATTTTCAAAATACCGATGAAGAGTTGTTGATATGCAACATTTTTGGAATGAAACAAATATCAATAAATGCGGAGTAATTTCCTTTTTTTGTTTGAGTTGTTAGTTGTATTAATCATATGACAGATCTATTTAAGAGTGCAAGAGCCATGTCTGCATTGTGTTTATCTTCGTTTTCATCCGAATAGTTTGTATTCCATCTTTGTTTTAAGAGTACAAGGGTCATGTCTTGTTCAGAAACTTCAAAAGCAGCGCTACATCTTATAGATAAAGTTTTTGGGACCAATGAAGAAATATTTGGGAAGGGTTAGAAGTAAGTGAAAGAAGAAACTAACAAAGTGAAAAAGCAAGAGACTAATAAAGTGGAAAAACATCAAAAAAACAAAGAAGATGAAGCAATAGAGTGAGATATACCAGAAGGCTACAAGAGTGGAAATGAAAAGGTACTGGTACTAGTAGAGAAAATGGCATAGTTTGATTGTTTTTCCAAGACTAATATGAAAGCTTTTTTTGTTGTTTTTGAAATGCCTTTGTTGGTGTATATTTTCTAGTATATGCTTCCATGAATATTCTACAGTTAGTAATTGTTTTCTTCCTGTTGAAGAGTTTATGTATATTTAGTAATGCAACTTGATTTACTTTTTTCAGTTTTTCCGAAACTCGGCTCTTTCGAGTGATGTTTAATTAAATTTCCGTCTTCATTTGTAGTAGTGAAATCCACGGTTTACATTCTTTTTTGTAATTATTTGAACTTTTAATGTGAACACCAAAGTAACGAAGATTCCTTCGTGTCCACAATCAATATTCGCGGTATAAAATACAATGGATTGAATAAATAATCTAACTTGTTGGTTGTCAGAAAGAGATCAGATTGCTAATAAATTGAAAAGACATATTTGTGATATGAGTATGAGTATTAGATTACCTGACCCTGCTTTGTATTTGAATAATGTGAGTGCCTGTATATCTGATGCTGATAATGTGTTTCTTACTTTCATGCCTACTGCTGATGAAATTAAACATGTAGTTTTTGACATGAAACCATGGACCATACCAGGTCCTGATGGTTTCCCACCTGGTTTCTACCAGGTGATGTGGGATACTGTCGGAACTGATGTGGTTAAAATGGTTCAATCCTTTTTCCATTCTCATCGTATGTTAAAACAGATTAATCATAATTTTACTGCCATCATTCTTAAGAACAACTTTCTAAAAGCGGTCGTTGATTTCAGGCTTATTAGTTTATACAACATAAACTATAAGATTATTTCAAAATTGTTAGTTTCTAGGCTTAAAACAATCTTGCATAAAATAATTAGTCATGCTCAATATGCTTTTCTAGCTGGTAAACAAATACAAGATAATATAGTGATATCTCATGAAGTCTTGCATTCTATGAAGAAAACTAAAGCTAAGGATGGGGGTATAGCAGTAAAATTAGATATGTCCAAGGCCTTTGATAGGGTAGAGTGGACTTTCTTAATAAAAAATCTAGAAAAACTAAGCTTCTCTGAGTCTTCGTGCGTGTAAAATGATAGAGCGATGCATATCAACAGTTTCAACATCCATTTTACTGAATAGGTCACCAGGTAAGGTGCAAAGAGGATTGAGACCGGGTGATCCCATGTCTCCTTATTTGTTTATTCTCATTATGGAATGTTTCCCTAGATCTCTTAATCAATCTGAACAAGGTGGTCTTATAAATGGTTTTAAACCGACTAAAGCTTGTCCTTCTAGCTATATCTCATTTATTATTCGCTGATGATTGTTTGATTTTCATTAAAGCTAGAACAAAGGAAGCAAGAAATCTAGCATTTATTATTGAGCAATTCAGTAAGTTTTCGGGTCAAGCTGTGAATTTTGCAAAATCAACTATTGATTTTAGTTCTGAAGTGCAAAATAATGTCAAAAATGATATTGTTAATGGCTTCCAAATAAGAAGAATGGTTTTGCAGGAAAGGTATCTTTGTGTGCCATTACTTTTGCAAAAAAGTAAGGCTGATTCTTTTGTTCATCTTGTGGAAATTGTAGAGGTAGACTTGCACCTTAGAAATATAAGTACATTGCACAACCTGGTAAGACTGTTTTAAACCAATCCTTCCTATGTAGTATGGAAAATCACCATCTTGTTGTTTTCCAAATGCCACAGAGTATTCTATCTTAAATCGATTCCATTCAGGGGGATTTTTGGTGGGGGAAACAACAAAATGGGAAAGGTGTATACATGAAAGGTTGGTCTGATATGGCATTGCCTAAAGAGTTAGGGGTCTAAATATTAGGAGGACTGACATTATGAACAAAGCTCTCCTTGAAAATCTTGCTTGGAGAATGCTTGAGAATCCTGACACTTCTTGGGTCAAAATCCTAAGAGGTAAGTATTTTTGATAATAAGGATCCTTTAATTTATCATTTTCTAGAAAGTGGATCTTGGATATGGGTTGGAATTTGTAAAGGTTTTAGATATCATTGGGAAACATTATGTTATGGAAATAGGAAATAGAGATTTTGTTCACATATGGAAACATAATTGGATACCAAACCATCTAGGTCCTCCCACTTATCAATCTATATCTTTTAATATGATTTATGTTAAGCAGTTAATGGATCAAAATAGTAAGACCTGGAATGTTGATGTGTTGAATGTTTTATTTGATCAAAATATTGTTTCTTCCATAAGAAAATTCAGAGTTCCGATGTATGGTTCTGATAAAATGAGATGGGTACCAGCTACTAATGGTGTTTTTTCAATAAAGACAGCATACAGAGTAATCTTAGATGATCAACTCAGAATAAGTCCAACCAAGAATAACTTGAATATTAACTGGAATAGATTCTGGAAGTGTAAACTTCCTCCTAGAATTCATAATTTTCTGTCGAAGTGTCTGCATAATTGCATTTGTGTTAGAGAAAGATTAGCTAGATTCATTAGACACAATGATACAAGTTGCCTTATGTGTGGAAATGGTGTAGAATATGTTCATCATTTATTTGTTGACTGTGTTGTGGCTAGAAGAATTTGGAATGGAACAATTCCTCATATCCATGATAACATTGTTTACCATGATCTTCATAATTGGTTATATAATGTTTTTAGCATATAGAACTCTAATATACAGGTACACAGACGTTCCATTGAGGTAACTGGTTGTACTATGTGGTATATTTGGAATTCACGATGTTCTAAGGTTTCTGATAATACAGTATTCAAGTAAATGAATCCGCAATTATTTGCCTGGCATTTTTAGAGGCTGAATCCAAAACAATTAGGGGCGACACAAAAAGACAAAATAGGTTGAAAATACTTATATGTCCCTTCATAATCGGTTATTTATTTATTTTTTTTTATCTACCGATTGCAAAATCTCATTTTTGGGGCAACTCTATATTCGGTAGTTATATGAACTATCTTGACTACCGATTATGCTAAGATTTCGGTAAAGAGGTCCACTGTATAATCGGAAGTCAGGATACCTTCATTTAATACCATTTATAGGCTCAACCAAAATTCAAAAAGTAGAGAATTTTTGCAAAATCTCATTTTGGGGCTACTCTATATTCGGGAGTTAAATAACCTAAATTCCCTACCGATTATGGTAGCATTTTAGCCAAATGTCTACTTTAATCGGGAGTCAAGATAACTTTATTTACTACCGATTATAGGATAACCAAAATTCAAAAAATAGAGAGTTTTTGCAAAATCTCATTTTGGGGCTACTTTATATTCGGGAGTTAAATAACCTAAATTCACTACCGATTATGGTAGCATTTTAGCCAAAGGTCTACTTTAATCGGGAGTCAAGATAACTTTATTTACTACCAATTATGGGATAATCAAAATTCAAAAGATAGAGGATTTAATTTTAGGGATACTTTATATTCGGAAGTTATATAAACTAAATTGACTCCTGATTGTGTATTAACTTCCCGATTGTAAACTTATCTACTGATTGTAAAGGGTAGTTTGGCCATTAAAAAAATGCCCCGGAAGTTATCTACCTATTAAGTCACCCCTAATTATTTTGGAGTCATCCCTAAAAATGCTAGGATTATTTGGCATGTTAATTCTGAATAAAGTGATTTGACTGCATCAAGTGTTGTAGTTGTTGATTTAAACAGTACTAAAATCAGGGTAACACCAAGATGGAAGTGCTCTGAGTACTTAATACATAAGATAAACTTTGATGCATCACATATAATAAACTGTGGAACCTCTGGAATTGGACTAATATGTCGGAGAATGCAATGGAATGTGAGGAAACCCAGCCAAAGCTTTAGGTCCAGAACAAGCAGAGGCGGTGGCACTTCTGGAAGCTGTGTTATGGGCCAAAGAGATGGCAATCAAGGAAATACACTTGGAAGGAGACTGCATATAATAAATGCTCTGAACGGAAAACTTTCAGCTGACAGATGGACAACTTTAAATTTGATTAATGACGCTTTAGTGATTTTAGGTGATTTTGACTTCTGGCATTGGTCTTATGTACATAGAGATGCAACCATATTGCAGATTCTATTGCAAAGCATGCTAGGTCTGAAATAAGTAGTTTCAATTGGTTATACAATGGTGCTGTACACAGATGCCCAAACCATATTGCAGATTCTATTGCAAAGAATGGTAGGTCTGAAATAAGTAGTTTCAATTGGATAAACAATGGTCCTGACTGGGTTTTGACATCACATTACATACCAACTCCAACAAATACCTCGTCCTTCAGATTAGAGATTACAAGAAAAAATCACGCACAAACTTGATCATATTTAATATCACAAAATACAAATTGTACATGTTCACACGTGAGGATTAAATTGGAAACTGTGATCCAGACATTTGGTCGAGCCGGTAGGTAAGGAAAAACAACAATTTCACCAACTTCTTTCTAGCAAGGGCACATGACTTCCGACATTCTCCACAAAACAACAAATGAATAATCATAGAACAGAATGTACCAAAACTCTATATTCAGAACTTCAAGTATCTACTGGTTGACTGCTGTTGAGCACAAGTTAACACTGCACCCCGTCGAGATAAGACCCGGTAGATTGTGAATAGCTGTGAAACTACAACCACAAATATACATTTCAGGATAGAATTAAACCCAGGGATATACATTTCAGGAAGAAAACAAATGTAAATGTAAATGAAATGATATATATAATAAAACATGGCAGCGAAAGCTAGTTGTTAAGTTCATGTTTCTAATTAGACTTCAGATTATCATTCTAAGTCTCTAACATTACACTATGGAAAAAATGATAACTTCACTTGAGTGCTCTAACCTTATACTGTAGAATACTACAGGCAGATAGAAGATCACATGGGAATCCTTGTACAAACAAATTTGTATTCAAGATACCAATTTCTTTTACAGATACCACAGGAGGGCATTCGGGAAAGTGGATGCCACAAATCTAGCTAAATTTCCTTCCTGATTATTTGATGATATAAACCCTTCAGATCTCATATTCAGTCGTATTAATTGGTTCAAGCAAGCGAGCAACAAAGTAATAGAAAAAAACAAGTAGGAAAAAAACAATTTCCATAGTTCAGAACGGACCTCATTAACTATCTCTTCACACTTTTTATACAGTTGATGCTTGGTAGCTGCTCCAGATTCTATTTCTAAATTATTTCTCTTAATTATGCCATCCCCCTATTATCAAAACACCAAGAGAGATAAAACAACACGTGAGAGTTTAACCTCCTAGTTTCAATGACGCGTAAGAATCCCATAAGTGATCAAAATATTATTACCTCTGCAACCAAAGCTTCCACCTTCACTTTCCTTGCGGCAAAATCACGCTTCTTTGATTCCAGTTCCAACTTCAAAGAGTCTAGATTCTTTGTGACTTCCTCATGTTTCATATTTTTCTCTTTCTCATATGCCTTTTTTAATTCCTCCAGTTGTTCCACTAAATGAAGAAAAGTATGTTGTACTTGTGTAAAATTGCTAGTTTAAAGAACGGGAAACAAAATCAGAAAGAAAAATAAAATCTCTAAACAAAGTTAGAGCAAAATTACCTTTTCCTTGCCGCTCAACAGATTTCGCTTCAAGAGACATACCCAATAGTCCTTCATCATTTTGCTTAGCCTTGAGAACCTTAACGTCTTTCTCCACTGTTTTTGCAGCATCGGCCTGTTACAAATTAGAGTCACTAACATATATTGGTCATAAATAGTACAGTTTTATTAAGTTATTATGGAGGCTTTCGAATTGTTATGTCATTCCTCACCGAATACCATAGCTCCAAACCTGCTATATTTTCTTAATTTGTGTTTCTCCTGAATAAATTATGTCCCAACAAATAACCGCCCCGGATATCTTCATAATAAAACAAACTAACGTCTCTTATGCCCAAGTAATGACGCGGATAATTGTTATTATCTCAAATTATGTGTCTGCTAAATCTCCCATGTATCTCAAACGATTTCAGGAGCATGAGCGTAAAGACTCTAAACTGAAAGTTTTGAATTATCATTAATACACTACACCTAATAATTAAAATCCGTAGAAATTACAGAGTTTCCGAACCTACCATTTCAAGAAACAAGAAAAATAAAAAATGCAAGTAAGTTAAATAAACCAAACCTGCTCTTTTGTCCCGTGCATTTGGGCAAGCTGCTTGGACATTTTCTTCAAAGCCTGACAAGCAAAAACACTTATTAGTAAAAGAGATACTTGTACCAAAAAATCACCATAAGAATATAACATGGCGCATGTGACAAATTCCAGCATAAAATTATTTTGACCGCCCCAAAGGAAAATGTGGATCAATATCTGACCTAGAAGACTTCGAATTTTCGGGTTACAGCATGACGAGTCAGTAATCTTAGGTTTTTATTAAAGAGGGCTCCAGCAGGTTGCTGAAAATGTTATTGTGGTAGCAAAAGCTACAGATAACTTTTTTTTTTTGTGTATACCGACTGACGATGGTATTTCGGCTCTATTAGGTCCCCCTAAATTGAAGTCTTTTTCTTGACATGCATTTTATGTCCCTGGCCCCCCAGCAATCTAGAAAAGATAACATATCAGACTTTACATTTGCAAACCGCAGAAGGTTGGAAGTCTAAATTTACATTTTGAAATTAGCAATGTTCTACTCTCATAAGGCAAAAGCTCCCGCTTCTATATAGCAGATCATAATGACGGTCTAAGAATATTACCTGTACCTCAAATATTCTACTCTCAAGCTTAAAGTTTTCAGAAATCTAGAAATACTCAAATTGTCTAAAGGATAGCAAATGAGAAATAGCAAACTGAATAAAGATGTAAATGTTTACTAATTAATACCTTCGTGCTAGGTTAAGAACTAAGAAGGAACCATGGCAGAAAATTACGGTGCAGGAAAATTTTATACCTTCGAGTACACGTCAAGTGTGCAAGACTTCTCTTGGAAAGATTGCATTGCTGATCTTTCGGAGTTCTTAACATCTTCTCGGATGGATTTCTTTTCCTCCAGAGTCCCCTTTCATATGCAAAGCAGTGTGTTAGAGAAATATTCTACATTAATGTTCTTCCATCCATTGGTACTAACAAAGAAGTATTCTACACTCTTCTCTGTAAGTTGTCTTATTGACCATGCTACTTGGACTTCCCATCCTGTTCATGCACATTTGGCCAACATGTTGGTCCAAAATGACAATTCCCTCAATAACTCTCATCTCCTCAATAACCCTACAAAATGGCCGAATTAAACTCTGTGTGTGTGTGTGTGTGGGTGGGGGGGGGGGGAGTGGTGGTGGTGTGTGTGTCTCTGTTGTGAGTGATGTTACATATTCATCGCTATCGGCCTGTTAGCCGTTGACGGCTTGACGCTACAATGTCTTAGTTGAGGACACGCTCATCAGTGGGACAAAAGAAGCTTCACCAACTGCTTTTCAATTTTTTGATATTTTAATAACAGAGAGTTCATTGTACATTTTGTGTGGCTTATTCAGTTATAGTAGAAGAAAATACTTCAGTAACTTTTAATAATCAGCAATTAAATTGTATAGCATGGGCATCCTGTGTGGTGGTCCATTAGGTCGAGAACGGAATACAGTACAACCACATAAGCTATAGACCTACATGTAACATGATAACATCTGAACAAGCAGAATTGACAACTCACAGAAAGTCAGGCAGCATAAGACCAAGAATACTAAACGGTAAATCAACAAAAAGGTGTGCTTTTGCCCAACACACCTAGTAAAATAGAGGAAACTGAATAACTAAATAAGTAACAACATTAGCATTAATAGATGGAGTTCCCCATAATTTAGTGAATGTGGGGCTAACTTGAAACTATCCACAATATGATGAGATTAAGAGCGTACTTGTAGCTTGTCTGGAGACTGAACAATTCTGGATAGCAGTTTCGCATTCTCTTGTGCACTTTGAATCAAGGTAAACTCAGCACTAGAAATCTACAAGAAAAAGTAACATGGTATGAGGAGAGTAGACACACTAAACTGCATCACATCTAAGGAGTGACTCTGAAGTTATAGATGACACCTATCTACCAAAAAAATTTGATGGGTCAGGCACATAAAACAGCATTGGTTTTAACTCTATAACACGCAAAGAGATCAATGAAAAGATTATTAGAAGCCAATTAGTTACATAAGCTGCATATAAATTAGTAAGACGAGGCAGACACATGCCTGATTCTTTCAACAAAAAAATTGGTTCTGAAGTAAAAGCTTTAACTTTCTCAGTTTCCATCAGAATGGAATAGTCTCCAAGTGATGCAGACCGAAGCATGTACTGAGAACCAACACGGGTTGTTAAGCTTGCAAGAACATTTATCTCCGCTTAAAAAGATAGTGTTGAGCAGATACTTGGTACTTTGAGAGAATGTGGGATAAGGTTAATTACCCTTCTATTGTAAACTCTGACACTGCAAACTTGTAACCCAGGCCATTAGAGCCCATATATGAAGGCTCAACCTCTCTTTGCATGATTATTAAGTTTTGAGATAGTGAACTAACTCTCGTCCTTCAACCTTTTGGTTGAATGAAAACCTCAAGTTTACTCCTCAGACTCAGAGAACCTTGACTGAAGCATCCCAACCTTAAGCAAGTTTTCAAAAACTGGAAGATGTCTTCTCAGTTAGACTAATATGAGATACTAATGTAATAATTGATCTCAGCATGACATGAACATTAACAATAATTGAGGTGCGGAATAGATGGTTCACTGGAACAATAGAAAATATAAATAAACCAAGCAAATCTTATGATATGAGACGGAACATGTATGCCTGAAATAAACTACACACTTATGACAATGGAGCACAGAATGAATCTTTCACCCTTAGCAC
Source organism: Papaver bracteatum (assembly GCA_023529315.1). Taxonomy (NCBI): domain Eukaryota; kingdom Viridiplantae; phylum Streptophyta; class Magnoliopsida; order Ranunculales; family Papaveraceae; genus Papaver; species Papaver bracteatum. The sequence goes on from JAJJWX010000713.1 coordinate 27,157, forward strand.
AGGTTACTAAATACAAAACAGTATAGACTAACCTGTAGAAATACATTAAGCATGATAACAATGAGAATAAACACTTATTTCTTGCAATTGAAGAAGTCTGAAGACCATACCTTCTCATCAATCTCAGTGGCTCGGTCCTTCACTGCTAATAAAGAAGTTTTCACCAACATTTGATGATTGTTGAGTTCCTGAATAGTCTGGCGTAGCTCCTTAACTTTACCATCCACCTCTGCAATAAATGGCTGCTCCCTTTCATTCGCTTCATTGAGATTAGACATTTCCATGTGTAACTGCAAAGCAAACACATTAGACATTCACCAAAACATTCAAACAGCATACCACTTGTCTGTGACACACATCTTTTCCATAAACATACCTCTGAGATCCTTGACTCTAACTCATTCCGCTGCTCTTCGTGGATATTTACTTGATCAACGAATGGTTGCAGAAGAACCAATTTAGTTTCCCTGCAAAAATGTTTAACCTATTGTCACGTCGTGTAACAAAAGAAACCCTCTAATCATTTAACACAAGATTACTGATCCGACAGATGAAGGTAAAATTCAGTGCTTATACATTTGAACAATCTTGTACAATAACAAAGTAACAACACACGCCCCCCTTTCAGGTTCAAACATCCTTTTATGTTTGAAAAAACAAAATGTTATATTCAAAATGATGCTCATGTAAATCAGCTAACAAACGGTAATTCGACAACGAAACCATTATAAAGCAAAGTAAAAATTATTTCATCATACCTATGAAGACAGAAATTGAGAATGGCACTAAGAAAAAGTCCATTCCTATGTGTATCAGGTTTAGCCAAATCTCTTAATAGAAAGTCAGTTGGACAACTAACCGAAGCCATAACTTCATTAATCTTACGACACAAATTCACCAACCGAACCGAATCACCATGAAGATCTGGATTTTCAAGTTGCCCTAATGCATTAAAATCAGCCTGTCTATGATCATCCCTGAAAAAAACAAAAAAAATGAAAAAATTAACAAAAATGAAAAAAAATGAAAAAAAAGAAACTAAAAAAAGTTAGGGTTTCAAAAGTGTTATGTTATACTTAACTGAAGAGGATCAAGATAAATTAAGAGGTTAGAGTAAATAGATAGAACGACATCAGAAGTTGGATTGACAAGATGTTCTTCTTTTATGCTTGCGATTTGTGATTCATGTAGAATTGCTACTATGTCTTTGCGCGGTAACACTGGGAATGAGAATGTCGACGCCATTTCTCTCACTCTCTATCTTCTTCCCGCCTGGGAAACTCAACTTTTTTTACATTTTTTTTTTGTATTTCCAAAATGTAAGAGGGTGTGTTTGGATACCTCACACGAGTTGGACTAAAATTACACCAAGGCAAAAGATACTTCTTTTGTGCATGATTTATAAGGGCTGATATCAGTCCTACTAAGAGGATATCATTCCATATAAGACAAAATTATCTGAAGCGTTCCTGGCCGTTGGATCGACCGAATGGTATCCCCTTAGTAAAAATGGTGTTTTTGGGTGAAAACTGTTTCTGCTGATTTTGGTAATTTTGGATGTGTGGATGAGAAACGAATCTAAACCCTAAACAATGCACTGCACGGGAGTACTTTTGATTCGAGAGATCAATCTGTACAATCCTGGCCTAAACCAAGAAATGGTCGTTCCAGGCTTGCTTCGGTCACAAAGTGAAGGAGAAGGGTTGGTCTTAGGGAGGGAAGCGAAGAGAGTGTTGAGACCAGAATAGTTGATTCTGAAGATGTGGCTTGTTTTTATGACTTGTATCAGAAAGTGGAACTGGCTTGCAAAATGGAAAGCTATCGGTTCTTGGTGATTTCTGGATACTATATTTTTGCCGACCAAAACATGTCCTTTTGTGGCAATGGGTGAAGCTTATTTATATAAGTCATATTGAAACGTACCCTGGTCTCGTAGGAAGTGGAAACGATTGAGTGGTGGAAGAATAAAGTAACGTGTAACCGTCAGACATTATGCTTCCATGATGAAGGAAGTGAATTCGTTTACACTGTTACTTTTCACCGCCACTAATTGTCCCGCTTCATGACACTTTCTTGCAATGGGCGCATTTCACGCGCGCACGCTGTAAACCTCCAGACCAATACCCTGATGAGCATCCCCCAGTTTGTGACATGTTTGATGTCTCGAGTGTTTTCGTGGAAAACATGTAGCACTTGGCTACTTGTGGCAAGTCAAAGTCAAGGGACTTACCGCAGGAAAATAGCACATGATGCTATTAGGCTTCGTTTTGGATGGTCGCCTAAAAATTTCCACAGGTTTGTCAGTTCGGTGGCGAACTTCGATGGCTGATATCGTGTCTCATGAAGGAGGGTAGCCGTTGATTATGGCTACCTTGTGTTGGCGCCTGATAATGGCGTGGGGGCGTTTTGGTGTACTTCAGTGGTAATGTAGCATGACTGGGATGGCTCGTGCATGCCAGTGGCACGGTGGTGCAAGTGGCGCCTGGCGTAGCCATGTCCACTAGATTTAGGCGGTTCGTCGCCTGAAACTTGCCACAAGCCTGTCAGTTCGGTGGCGAACTTAGATGGCTGAGATTGCATCTCACGAGGAAGGGTGGCCATTGATTATGGCCATATCTCGTTGTATAGCAAAGTGGAGTCATTGGCATGGTGGCGCCTGGCGTAGCCATGGCATAGCGGCACGCCAGTGGCGTAGCCGTGGCATTGTAGCGTGGACAAAACTAGGATTTGGCTACATGGCCAAAGTTAGGGCTTTGCGGCATGGCCAAGGCTAGGGTTTGGCGTCGTGGCCAAAGGTAGGGCTTGGCAGCGTGGCCAATGCTAGGATTTGGCGATGTGGCCAAAGTTAGGGCTTGGAGGTGTGGCCAAGGCTGGGATTTGTCGTTGTGGCCAAAGTTAGGGCTTGGTGGCGTGGCCAAGGCTGGGATTTGGCGGCGTGGCCCAGGCTGGGATTTGGCGTCGTGGCCAAAGTTAGGACTTGGCGACGTGGCCAAGGCTAGGATTTGGCGCCGAGGCCAAAGTTGGAGTTTGGCGGTGTGGGCAAGGCTAGGATTTGGCGTCGTGGCCAAAGTTAGGGTTTGGCTCCGTGGCCAAAGTTAGGGCTTGGCGGCGTGGCCAAGGCTAAAGTGGCTTGTGGCATGTTGTGGACTATGACCAAAGTTAGGGTTTCAACCAATGCTACTGAAGCAAAAGACTTGTTTCGATCATGAAATCCTAGTTGGAGTACGTTATGGCATTGTCCGCGAATGGAGAGCGGATTAGCACGTGGTGGCGCCATTGGCATGTTATTTTGGCAGAGTGGCATGTTGGCATGTCGTTTGATATGTGTTTGTGGCAGGGCGTGTTTGGCCTTTAATGTATGGTGGCAAGTTTAGAGCAACTTGATTGGTCAAGAAGAGGGGCCGGCCAAACATAGGGCGCGGGCACACCTCTAGTGCTTGTGGCACATTTAAAGTGACGTGATTGGTCGGTAGGAAGGGGAGGGTCGGCCAAGCATGGGCGCGGCTACACTTCTGGTGTGAGTGTGGCGGCTTTAGAATAACCTGATTGGACGATGGGAAATGGGGCCGGCATGTATGGTCCCAGCCACAACTTATGTTGGCGAGGTCTTGTTCTATTCAAAATTTTAAAGCTTAGGGGTTTCAACCAGGTGATGAAATCGGAACCCTTATCTTCAGATCCTTGCCCTTTACTAGGAAAATAAAAATTCAATTCCTCAACTTGTTTCGTAATCAGTGTTGAATTACCTCCGTTCCAGGGGATGAACCGTTCAGTTGTTGTCGACTGACTCCTATGTCATGAGAACCCGACGTTATTGCAGTTTGATATTTAATACTACCCCGTCCAAGTCAAAGTAAAGTGCAAAAGAAAAAAGAAAATTACAAGAGTAAGGAGAGGCTTCCTTTCTTCGCCTTTACAAGCTACTCGGGCATGTTGAGCTCAAAAAGGTAGTTAGGGTTTCGAAGTTTTAAAGCAAAAGCAAAATAAAATAAAATCAAATCAAAAAAAAAAAAAAAAAAAGTAAAATTGACAGAATAGAATAGCTGCGTTACTCTGATAGATGAACTATCGTTATACGATCGCGATGTCGGTGAACTATCGTTACTACGAATAACGGTAACATATTAAGTTGTCGTTGTTTAACGATTTGATGAATAAGCGTTGTTGGCATACAGGTGGCGTTATTTATTTTTTTGTGTTGATACGCTACGATGTGGCCGACTTTGGTACGGCGTTTTATCTACGAGAAATGCTACGGTCCATGAGACAATTTATGAACGGTGACATGAGCATTTAAACTTGAACTACACTTCTACCAAATCCCGGCAACGGCGCAAAAACTTGGTAGGCTGGAAAGATACCTACTATTGTGGCAAGTGAACGGTTAGAGAACCACAGACAAGTTGATTCTAAATCTGATTCAAGAAACCAAAAGGGTTTGGGACGATATGATTTTCAAGTGACTTAAATAATAAAAGTAAAAGATGCAAATGTATTCAAATCCACCAATAACCTATGATATGCATTCAACTGTAATATTATTCTTGTCCTTATAGTAGATTCAAGTCTACGTATAACTAAGGTGTTTCTCAATGGATAATTTAATCACAACTAAAGTATTTCTCCAAAGCATTAATTGTCCTAATTAAGCACAACTAATCTAAAGATCAATATTTGGTTAAGCATGAGTTGTAGCATAATCAACGTAGAGATATTTTAACTACAATGGATACATGGCATACATTGTGAGAGCAAGATGTTGAAAAACTTGGATTAAATTATATCTTTAAACAATTCTAAACTTTCAAGAACAAGATACAAGATATGAATACATACCAATGAGATTAGGGCTTCATCTAAACCTAGTAAATGAAATTAGAACATGAAGAACATTACAACAAAATTGAAATTTGATAAACTAACATGAACAAGCTATTCTTGGATGATTTTTCAACACAACAACCCTCTCTATTTATACACAAAAATTCTCTCTCACTTGAAATTTTGGCAATTATTTACTTTCAACAAAACATGCTTTCTCACTTGATGGATGTTTTGGAATACAATGGGAAGTAGGTGGATGTTTTGGAATCCAATGGTGGTGAGGTGGATGTAAATCAATGGTGGTGAGGTGGAAATGGATTTGGGTCTTGGGTTTTTTGATCACTGGATTATAGCGCGGTAAACACGGGTTGCAACACTTCCAACTTTCTTCTCTTTTGTCTTCTCAATTCTTCCAAGCTTTATTTAGTACTTAAAAACACAAAATTAATTAATACAAATATTTATTATTGAAGATGGTAAAAATGCAGAATTTGGGATAATATATGACTTTGAAGCGCGAAAGATGAGTTAAGTGCCAATGAAAAGGTGTATGAATATGCAATATTTGGCACTCATCAAGGGGCCGGCCAAACATAGGGCGCGGGCACACCTCTAGTGCTTGTGGCACATTTAAAGTGACGTGATTGGTCGGTAGGAAGGAAGGTCGGCCAGCATGGTGCGGCTACACTTACAGTGTGAGTGCGGCGGCTTTAGAATAACTTCATGATGGGAAATGTGTGGCGAGTTTAAAGCGACCTGATTGGTCGAGGGATATAGGGACGGTTTGGGATGGGGTGTGATCAATGGCAAGTGGCGCCAGCTGGCCTAAGGCATGGCCACGTCTCCCTTTGTTGTTGCGGCTCCCTGTTTCTGATTATGGGCAAGGTTTTGCCCCTACTAATCCATGGCGGATTAATTTCCTAGTTTTCCTAGGCTTACTTTCGACAAGCAAGGTCTGGTATATTACGCAATGCGCAAAAGTAATTGATTAAATCTTATGTGTTGACACAGAGTTCTTGAAGTTCATTGTCAGAGAGAAGCATGCTTTCTGATTGAATACTTTATTCAAAGACCTTATCCTTGAGATTTGGAAATTCGTGCTACTCTACTGCGAGTGAACACAAATTGTCATGCCATATCAACATTAAGGGTTCAGCCAAGGAACATAGCATAGAAAGCATTCAGAGAAACTTATATTAAGCGCAAGGCGCAGAAATTTACAGAACATCTGGGATGGTTGCTACATGCGCCAGTCTGGATAAATTTCATGTAAATGTATTGAGTGGCTCAATAAATATGCCAGTGGAGAGGTTAACATTCGTGGCTCTGTTTCCTTACAGAGTGACGTCACATCAGATGCAAGGTTTTACAATTTTAACCCTAAGCTAAAAACCACCATCAACAACTGGTATCAGCCCTTATAAATCATGCTTTTGTGAAGCAAAAAACTTGGTTTCTGACTTTTCAAAATTGCTTCTGTTTCGGGTGGATACACATCCAGAAGTAAATTTTTGATTTTTAGAAGTTAAAAAGCAAGAAATTAGGTTGGGTGTAAAATTTCAGAACCATTTCTATAAGAAGTAACTTTTTAACTTCTAGAGTCCAAAAGTAAAAAGTCAGTTTGGGCTTCTGACTTTTGGTTCTGGTATCCAAACGCACTCTTAGAAGTAAAAAAGTTGACTTTCCGAGAAATAAAATATCTTTGCTTCTCACTTCTGACTTCTGCTTTTGAAAGACTACGTTTACTACTTAAACTTAGTCGAAAACTCAAAAGTTAGTTTTTAAAACTGTAGTATCAGGAAATCCCACACTACACCCCTCACAAGAATTCATAATAATCAACACATCTTTTAAAGATTAAGAACAACACTTTTATTAATTCATCCACAGAAATGTTACAAGAAATGGAAGAAAACAAGAATACAATCGCTCTTTTAACTTTATCTCTCCTAATGATTTGCTCAACACTCGAAAAAGATCTCTCTTTCCCTTACGCTTATTCACCTCCTTATATAGGGATTTACATAGTGGGTGACAGCTAATCTGTCCTTTATTTTAGGATCTGACTTGCGATTTTCTCGCAAGCTTGTTAGTGATACTTCCTCGCAAACCTCTTTCGTTCGCAAGATTATCACACTTTCTTCATGTTTATACCACCGTCATCTATTACATCACTTTCCTAACCATTCTGTGACATTTGTAATGAGTTGTTAAAATTTCGCAAGAGTGTTGTTGTTAACTTCGCAAGACTGTTTCTCCTGCGATATTTTGCTCCTACAAAAACCAAGGCAAAAAGTAATTCTTTTGTGAAGCAAAAAACTTCATTTTTTATTTTTTAAAGTTATTTCTACTTGTAAAGGATGTTGCTCATTTGGATACACATCCAGAAATAAGGATTTTTGTTATTAGGAAAGCTAAAACGTTTAGGGGGGAATCTGACTTTTGGTCAGAGAGAGTTGATTTATTGTCAACCGAGGCTGAAACAAGATAACTATTATTATTAACCACCATTTCCTTCGTGTTTTCGGCAATAACAATAACAAGACCACTGCTTATATATCGCTGGTTCTTCCTTTACGTATCTTGTTTTTTCAAGCATTCAAAATGTTAAGCGGTATTCCAAAGTAGGCAAAGCACTTTGGTTTTCATACAGTGATGGCACTTTGTTTTGATTATCTTATTTTTGTATAAGATAGTAAGATTTATTTGATTGGTATAGCGAGGAACTGGGAAGTTGAATTCAATACTAATCAGTTGATTTATCAATCATCAGTTTCTCCACACCTTTCCAATTTTTTCTTTTAATTTATTCATATGATAATCAATTGGGATAGATTTAACTATGTAAAGCTTTTTATTGAGCTACATATATTAGCTTTCTTCAATGGGTTATATTGAGAAAATGAGATTGTTAGGCTTCTTATTAGAAACCCCATGGGTGCTTAATTTCCTTCATAAAGAAGTGATCAAATTTCCATTGTTGCGAACTGGTGAAAATACAGTCGGTGATTGGATTCTATCCAAAGATGAATACCGGGTTTTGGAAAGTGATTGATTGACTCGTGGCGATGTTCAGAACAAATACCGGGCTTTGAATAGTGATTAATTGAGCTGACTCGTAGTGATATTCAGAACATACAATCAAGTTATTATTATTCATAACATTCAAAAACTAAATTACTCAATTCTGACTGCAAACCTGATCCTTCTTGAAATGCTATTGAAGGTTTGATGGAATTTTGAGATTCTATTATTCCACCCATATTTACCATAAATCTACTTACTTTGACTTAAGTCAGCTTTCCCCTAATCTATATTAGCTTTCCCTATAACAATTATCGAAATAAGCAACAAATTAGTTTAAATATCCAGACGCGCTTGTACAAACATGCTATTTTTTTTTTACTCGGTCAAATAGTATTAAAAAAGCGAAAATTGTGCAGGGGCAAGGACTTACTAGCGCCTATCCGTGGGGCCAAACACTAGCAAGACCTATTTAAAACGGAAATAAACCTTTCCAGACCATTCTACAGAAAGAATAAAACCTGGCCTACCCTCATAAAACTCAAAAATATCTTCAGCCAGCAAACAAGCTTGCTTGGCCAAAGCATCAGCGGAAAAATTAACTTCCCTATAGCTATTAATATAGCGAATATTATTGTAAAAACTCTTCTCCATTCTTCACTTCTTCATTAGCTTCCAAGGCAGCTCACCTTTCTCAAAATCTTGGATTCAACTTCTCGAATCAGAACATATACAAATATTTTTAACATTCCACCTTTTGGCTAGCATCTCACCATAGATAACCGCACACACTTCCGCATAAAAATTAATCTTCCAGCCAAGGCCAACACTAAGAACACCAAGGACTGCTGAATTAGAATCACGGAAAGTAACACCAGACCTTTCTTGGCCCGATTTACCAAGGGATGCACCATCATAACATATCATAATTTTATCTGGATTAGGGGGATACCAGCTTACTTCAATTGACGCTGAAATTTTGCAAGATCTATGCCGCACCTTAAAATAATTTAATATGCGCAAATCATCTATATTGTTATGCATATGGCCCTTCATTCGAATTGAGTTATCACGAATAACTTGATAAACTCTCCCTTTAAAACCAATCCATTGAACCGCAATGTCTTCAAAATATGCTTTGTTGCGTAGCTTCCATAATTCCGTGACAATTACAAGATTTGCAACCAACCACAGGTCCTTTATCATTTTACTACTCCCCTTTGCAGCCTTATATGAAGCCACCAGATCTTCCTTTGGTTGCAAATTAAAAATGCCAGCCGCCCAAGCCCAAATCCTCTTAGCAATTCTGCAATGCCAAGTGATATGGCTCATGGTCTCACAACTCTTCCTGCATAAGCGGCACATAGTAGGCATACTCCTACCATTTTTCTTAATAATGTTATCTTCAGTTGCACAATATTGATTCTCCCATATCTTCCAATATTGCACACTCAAAGTATGGTGCACAACCTGCCTAGTAAACAAAACTGCACTAGGCACAATTTCCGCTTGCGTTTTAGTAGCAGCCTTTGCAGACTTAACTGAAAAAATGCGTTTATTATCCAAGTCCCAAATCTTGTAATCTTCACCACCAGCAATAATAGGTAAATTATCAACATCAATATTGCAACGTAACATCAAATCTCTAGTTACCTGAGGAATGGCCCAAGCGCCATCAACAATAATATCACAAACCTTGGCCTTAAAATCATTAGGTCCTTTGGATGTGATTCCAAGCCTCTTCGCAATTGAAAAATCACCACACCAATTATCAAAAAATAAGGAAGTATTAGCACCATTACCTATAATTGAGCGGGTATGCCTATGCGCAAAATTGTAAACCAGTCTGATTTCGGGAAAAACTGAGGAACCCAATTTGTAATCAATCAAATTGCCATTTAGTTTGAAGTACTTTGCCCTCAGAAATCTGGCCTAAGTCTTGTCGGAGTCTCTAATAGAAACCCATAACTTCATGAGCATGGCCTTGTTAACATCCAACAATTTCCTAATACCAAGGCCACCTTACCGTTTTGAACAACATAGATCATCATATAGAACCGTAAAGTATTTACGCTTCTCAGCATCACCTGACCAAAGAAAATTTCTAATGGCTCTCTTAACATGCTTAATAACTGTACGCGACCACTTGTACACAGCCATGGAATGAATAACATAACTAGAAATCACCGATCTAATCAACACAAGTCTAGCTTGAAAAGATAAAATCTTACCCTTCCAACCGGCCAGCTTGTCCATAATCTTCTCCACCACTTGACTAACATGAATGTGGCGAACAATACCAGGCTTCAGTTGAGTTCCCAAATATTTATTCGGAAATAAAGCTCTTTTCATGCCCAAAATGTTAGATATAGCAATAGCACGGGAGATAGAACCACCCCTGTAGTAAAACTTACTTTTGACATAACTTACGCATTGACCAGAAGCTCGTTGATATGTACCAAGCAAATCATTCAAATTTTGCAAACTATTAATATTACCCCTGAAGAAAATAAGAATATCATCCGCAAAAAGAAGATGAATAGGCGCCACACCCTTCTTACTAACCATAGTGTGCATGCTTCGCTTGGCAAACAGCTTAGAGAGATTGTGGCTTAGAACATCTTCAATAAGAACAAAAATCAAAGGTGAAAGGGGATCACCTTGACGCAAACCTCTAGTGATGCTAAAGTAACCTTCAGGGAAACCATTAACCATAATAGAAATCCAAGCAGAATTAAGAATACTAAGAATCCACTTACACCAAGTCTCGGAGAAACTATATTGACGAAAAACTTCAGCAATGAAATCCCAACTAACCGTATCAAAAGCTTGAGAAATGTCCAATTTGAGGCCAACATTTCCATACTTCCTTTCCGTGTTAATTTCATTGATCAACTCAGACACCAAAGCTATATTCTCATGGATATTATTTCCCTTCATAAACGCCACTTGCTCCTCAGAAATCAACTTCTTAAGCACAATACCAAGTCTGGTAGCCATAATCTTTGTAATGATTTTGAAGAAAAAGTTACTCAAACCAATTGGTCTATAGTCCTTAATAGCATCAGATTTATTATTTTTTGGAATTAGAACAATAAAATTAGAGTTAATGCCATTGGTAATTTTTCGCATCGCCCAACAGTTAGCAATGGCATTAAAAAGATCCCTAGAAATAATGCTCCAACATTCTCTATAAAAATAACCTGTAAAACTATCTGGTCCAGGCGCAGAATCCGCTCCCAAATCAAAAACAACTTCTTTAACTTCCTCCAAGGACGAAACAACATCCATAGAATCACTTTCATCACCTGAAATGCACTCATGCTCAATATCGAACAACCTTAGATCAATGCTAACGTCACCACCATTGAATTTATCTTGATAATGATTAACAATGTAATCAATTATCTCTTCCTGCAAAAACAAAGTAGAATTAGAAGAAACCTTAAGTTCTGAAATTGTATTCTGACTCCTCATCATTCGAATGCTATTGTGGAAAAACCGAGTGTTTTGATCATCATCCTCCAACCAAGTTACTCTCGATTTCATTTTAAGCATTACTGCCAACTTCGTTCTCACATCATCAATATCCCTTTTAGCATCCACAACTTTTAAAAATTGAACCTCATCTGCCAGATCATAATCAAGGAGATCATTCTCCGTTTCAATATTTAATTCAGCTTGCTTCAAAAGAAATTGCACATTACCAAAAATAGTTCTATTCCAAATCTTCAAGGCCTCCTTCAATCTCTTGATTTTAGACACAAAAACAAAAGGAGGCGTACCATCAATCCCCAAATTCCAATTATCCTCAACAAACTTCATGAAACCAGGGTGAGAAGCCATATTTTTTGAATTCTGAAAGGAGCTCTCTTCGGACTTGGATTTTAAAAAGCAAACCCAAAGAGAGGAGAATGATCCGAGCAAACTCTAGGCAAAGCTTTACATCTCCAGTTAGCATATTTATCATACCAAACATCATTAACAACTGCTCTATCATGCTTAGAAACGATTCTATGAACCCCACTCCGACAATTAGACCAAGTATATTTTTTCCCAATAGCATCTGCTTCAACCAGGCCATTGTTAGAGATCCAACTTTTAAATTCATTCATGTAAACTTCTTTTATCAGCCTACCACCCTTCTTCTCATCCAAGCGCAAAACACAATTAAAATCCCCCAACACCAACCAAGGAATAAATATGAAACCCAGCCCCAATTGACGCCAAAGTTTTTTCCTTGCCACTGTATCATAAGAAGCATGGACTGTCGTGACAAAATCACCAGAAAAATTCAAAGTAATAGGTTGCTTTGAAGAAAATTAAAAAATTCGGCCTTTCCAAAGGATGCAAATATTACCTTTCTTCCCATCAGCCTCATTAGTAATCACATCTTCACAAAAAATCAACCAACTTTAACTTCCTAAAAAAACGTGTAGTGCAGATTCCGCAATACAAATTATGTCAGGACTATGCAAGTGATATAACTCTTCCAAATTGTCCCTTGCACCATCCTTAGCTAAGCCTTGAGAATTCCAGTAAAAAACCAACATTAAATAACTCTATCTTTTGGAGGGCTTGCCGAACCCTGTCTATAATTTCTTCCACCTCGAGTTGTAACCTGGCTAACATTAGCCACAGTAACAGGTTTCTTTTTGACAATCTTCGGTTTGTCTTCATTTTTCCAGCCTGCTCCTTCCTATCACTCTCATCTTTCTCCTTCATAGCTTCCCAATCCAAATTCCTAGTTTCATCCTCAACAGTGTTAGCCGTACTTGATGATTGCAAAGTACTTGGTGGATTTTCCATAACAATGTTCTCAACCTCTTCGTCAATCTCTTCGGTGCCAGTATCAAACATATTGGAAGTCTCAAGAGGCTCCGTTATGTTAGCTGGCGTATTTCTCCGTGTCATTTTAGTGGGTGAACTAAAAACCTCATCTTCAACTCGTTCCATAATGAACATGGTAGGAAGGTCGCCAGTTGCTACGACCTCAATATTTGGAATAGTTGCACCCTGGGATGCAACCTGTTGCTCATCTTGTAGCTGATCTTTGCTTGTAGCCAAATTAATATTCTCCTCATCCAATCTTTTTTTTCTCCATAATTAAAGCTCTCGCCTTTTGAAGTTTTTGCAATGCCAAATCTTGCTCAATTTTTGCCAAATCAGCAGACTTAACCAAATCATTAACAATTCGTCTTTGTACCTCATAATGAGCAAAAAGCTCTTCCTCCTCTCTGTCCAAACTATCATCATTATTTGTGGTAGCATCATCCTCCATCTCGCGTAAAATATGCACCGAGTCATCTGCATGACTTGTTCCAATAGAATCAGGCATTAATTTCTCTTAAGCTACCTCCTCAGTTCGAGTACCATCTCCCACAAAACTTTTCGAGGGAATTGGAATGAGTGTGTGAGTACCAGCAAACTTCACACCACCAATCAGTGGTTTTGGATTTTCCGGTGGCACAATATTAACATCTTCATCGTCCTTTGGGTTTTCATTTGGATTCTCTTTATTTTTTGAATCATTCTTATTGTATCTTCTTGTACTCCAAACATTTTTTAATTCCTCCATCTCCTTTTGGAGTACCTCACGCTTCTCCTTATCAGCCTCAACATCAAGCTTCTTCTTCAACTCATTATATTTCTTAGTTCTACAGTCCTTCTCAACGTGGCCAATTGATTTACAATGGTCACAAAAAACCGGCTCATTAAAAATCTCATAATCAAGATAAATACCTTCAGGCAAATCTTCATAATCAATAACAATATTACCAAGTGGATTTGAAAAATATATATCAATGAGAACCACCGCAAAATAACCATATCCATGCCTAAGGGTTCTCGGATCAACTGCTATTGACATGCCAAGACCACGAGCAATTCGAAAAAGAATTTCTTCGTCCCAATATTTAAGACAGAGTTGCTTAAAACGCACCCGCCCTAGTAACCTTCTCTGACTCAGGATCAAACATTGGCGTCCATGGCATCACCTTCACATTTTGATCTTTAACCCTCCACGGACCTTCATAGCTCACTCTTTTTTGATCAACTTCATTGAATAATTTGATAACAAAATAACCTTTAATCCATGGAATAAACTGGACATGTCCGGTTAGCTTCCATTGATTGCACAAAATATGCTTAACGTCCTCAAACTTCACACCAAGGGTTTTAAAATCAAAAAGACCAACCAAACTATATTTCCATACTTCTTTTGATCGTGTAATATCATCTTCTGGAATTTTAATAATAATCCCACCTGTTGAAGAATGAACTGGAGGATGTGAAAGAGAATCCGCATCAATACTGGACTTCACATGGGTTCTTTTCTTAACAACATTAGCATAAGAACGATTTTCTTCATTGTTAGAATCCACACTAGGGTTTCCCGTTTTTTGACGAATTGTGGTTGCCTGTTTTTGGAACATAAACTTGTCTCACCCTTGAACGTGATCGATTTCTATTTCTCATGTTTGAACCACGATCATGACGTTGCTGATGTGATTGATTGCCTAAATCAGGCGGAACAGCTTGATTCTGCGCCATTAATTGACGCAAAAATTACTTCGCACAAAGAACGCAAAGAAATTAAAAAAAAAAACGGAGCCAGTCCGGCCAAACCCTAGTTTTTTTTTTCCTTCCTTTTTTAAATTTTATTAATATTATTACATAATTAACGAATAATTGGAAGTCTAACAAGCTAAGCTCCAAGCAGCGTACTACTACATAAGTTGAACAGGTTGCCGTGCTAGCCTACCAGCGAGCCTCATGAGGAACAAAGTCGGGGAGCCGAAGCGGATAGTGTGACTAATGTCTTCGCAATGGGGGCAAACTAACTCTACCGTCCATGTTAAACTCTGTAATATTGCGCCATCTGGGACTCGAACCTGGGACCTCCTGGAATGCATGAAACCTCTGTGGAGGGCATGAAAGCCGGTTTTTTCCTTGTACAAACGTGCTAATTGGACCTACCGGGCCATTTAACACGCCAGGTTGAGCTACTGTAAATATGTGCCTGGAGGGCTGTCATAGCTGTGAGGTCTTGTTTCGTCCACGGGCTTCAATTCTTTGCCACGCAGAGGAACAGAGAGAGAGTCAGGGGAACAGTAAAGAGAAAGAGCCTGTGAAGGGTTTTTAGGGTTATTGAACTGCTGTTTTATCCAACTAAACTCTGGTATGTTCCAAACTCTTATTCTCTTCATCTCAACCAATTTAAATCTCATTCAATAGATTGTGATGATGATAATTGAGTTTCTAAATCAGTCTATATTGTCCAGATTAATGTTTTAAGGAACTCAGCTTTGGGTGCCCCTTTCATATGATCATATTGACTTGTGAATTGAAAAGAGAGTTTTACTGTGTTATAGAAAACTTAGTGAAATGTGAATAACTCTATCAATGTTGTTGATTCAAGCTTAATTCTGTATGATAAAACCAGTTGTCTGTCCCAAACCTTGTTCTTTGTACAATTGAACTTGTACAGAATTCGAATTTGGAAATTCTGAATAAATGATTATCGTTAGATAAATGATTTGTCTGAGTTTCCGATCATTGATATGATACACAAGAACCTTTGATTATGCATCGATTAGACTAATTGTTACTATATGTTACTTATATCGGTGAAGAATCATTGTATTTCTGCAGCTCTACTGAGTCCGAGTCCTTAGCAAAGTAGGTGCATGGTTTGTGCTTCATGGACAAAAATCTAATAAAATTTTGACATTCTGCTGCAATATTTATTTTTGGATTTGGGAAGTAGTATTGTTTGATTTGTGGATGCAGTTGCAGAGTAGAAGAATCCATTTTTTGGCCTTATGCAATAGCCTCTGATCAAACAAACTTTATGTATTCTGTGTTGCAAAATGGATGGGTTAGTGTCACTGTTCAGTTAATTGTCACGGCTGTTAAGTGATAATGAGTACATGTATAACCTAGTCTCTTGTACTAGAAATGTTTAGCACGTTTTCTTTAGCACATCTCCGAGTCACAACTGAGCTTTGGCTTTTAGGTGCTATTTGGTTAGTGGTTTTCTCATGGTCTTACGAAGTAGAATTGATTTTCCTAGGAAGGACTATTTTTCACTTTCGTTGTTTCGACTGTAACTTTATAATTTCACAATTGCTTCATAATTTCTGTAGTTTATTATTGCAACCAGTACACCAACTGCTTTCTGATTTGGATATTCTTATCATGTGATGCATAATGCGTCTAATATATCTAATGCGTGAGATAATCTGTGATTAGAGTATGTTATGCGACTTCATATTAGATTAGATAGTGATGAATCTTGATATATACTTAGAGTCAGGAACTTTACGGTTATCCATAGACACTCATTCAAGTAAAATAATGTACCTGAAAAGGCCAACTTGGTTTTTGGTTATTTAACTTAATGCGAATTAGTCACTGAAGCGTATCTTCATCTGTCAGTCATGACTCACATACCAGTTCTGTTCATCTTTAACTCCATGACTCTTCCACCATTGCTTCATATTTTCTGTAGTTTCTTACTGCTAATGCATTATATCTAATATGAGGTTAGAGTAGGTTATGCTTCTTTGTACTAAATTAGACAGTGACGACTCTTGGTATATATGCTTTGAATCAGGAAACTTCACTTTTATCCATAGATATTATCTCAAGTTAAATACTAGACCTAAAAGCCAACTTGGTTTTCAGTCATTCAACTTTACGTGAAATAGCCGCTGAAGAGTATCTTCATCTGTTACTCATTATTTAGAAGTATGTTCTGTTTATGATTTTCCTCTGCTGGAAGTATTATTATTATTTGTACCTAACAACCAGATCTTCTTTTCTTCCTTGTCATTAAGTATTAACAAAGAAATTTTACACTAATGTCAGGTGGTGGACAAGGAGGAGCAATAAGCAAGCACCAGCCGATAATAAAAGAGAAACTTTTCGTTTATTCAACCATTTACTTCACTGGTCTGTCCTGTCAGTTACTGTTTGCTGTCTGAGCTGAATTTTTATTGTTTCGTTACTTCTGCAATGGGGTGGTGGATGAGATGCAAACTCGGAGTAGTTCCCAGACTATTAGTAGGATTTAACCAAAGTAGGAATGGGAGTTGGAGATGGATATCGACCTCTAAACCGGGTATTACTGGTAAGAGATTTGCTGCACTTTGGGGAAATGGTGATTTTGGGAGGTTAGGGCTAGGGACTCCAAATTCTCAATGGACTCCAACTGTTTGTACGGCCTTTCAGGACAACAACGACAGTGTTTGCTCCATCTCATGTGGAGGAGCTCACACTTTGTTTTTAAATGAATCTGGTCGTGTTTTTTCTACCGGACTAAATGATTTCGGACAACTAGGGATATCTGATAAGAAAGCATATACGTTCGATCCACTTGAAGTTTCAAGTCTGCCTGATGAAGTAATTCAAATTTCAGCTGGTTATTACCATTCGGCGGCTGTTACAGTGAATGGGGAACTCTACATGTGGGGAAAGAACTCAAGTGGGCAACTTGGCCTCGGAAAAAGTGCAGATAAGATAGTTTATTCCCCTACAAGAGTTGATTGTTTGAAGGGTACAGGAATCAAAAAGATTGCATTGGGTTCTGAACACTCAATTGCTATCACTGATGATGGTGAGGTGTTAAGTTGGGGTTCTGGGGGAGCTGGAAGACTTGGTCATGGCCATCAAGCAGGTTACTTAGGGTTTATTAGAAGTTCAACTGAATACACGCCAAGGCTTATCAAAACCCTTGAGGGAATTAAGGTTAAAACTGTATCTGCAGGACTCTTGCATTCAGTTTGCATCGGCGAAAATGGCTCGCTCTTCCTTTTCGGGGAAAAAACAGTAGATAAATTTGGTTTTGCAGATGCAAAAAGTGCAACATCACCTTATGTTATAAACGAGCTCCCATCATGTCATGAAGTTGCTTGCGGTGGCTATCATACAGGTGTTATAACGAGTGGAGGCGAACTATATACATGGGGATCAAATGAAAATGGATGCCTTGGTATTGGTTCCTCTGCTATCATCAGCTTGCCTCAGAGAGTTGAAGGTCCCCTGGCAGAAGCTCATGTATGTGAGATACATTGTGGATGGAAGCATACAGCTGCAATTAGTGACGGGAAGATTTTTACATGGGGTTGGGGAGGATCAAATGGAACATTCTCTGTGGATGGCCAGTCTTCAGGTGGACAATTAGGACATGGTACTGACATAGACAACTTCGAGCCGAAGTTGGTCAGCTTTGATGATAACAATATAAAAGCTCTGCAGGTATCTTGTGGCTTTAACCATACAGGAGCCATTTTTGAGCATAAGTCTTCTTAATCCTTAATCTCTTTCGAATAGTGGAAGAAGGTTCATTTCAGCTTGCCGGTGTACCAATCCTGGATGCTTTCTGAGCGGCGACAGACATTTGATGAGACTCTTGATCCATCAACTTCGCGAAGGTTCTTGTTCTTCGTTGTGAACATCATCATCAGCCAGTATGTACTGTTCTGTCTGTGAACTCCGAGGAAGCTCTACACAATTACAGGAAAAGGAGATCGCTACGATTTTTTTTTTTTCTTCTTTGTGTAAGTTCATGTATAATGAAAATATTGATAACATTTGTATACTTCAACTAACTGTTACAGATACGAGCACATGATAAATTGTCATGTACATACACAGGTGTAATAAATGGAAATTTCCCTTCGAGTAAAATTCATTTCTTCTTCAAAACTAGCTGATATCCATCCAGGAAGAGGCTAGCCTAGTACTCTTTCAAGATCAAGGGCAGCAGAAATATAGCGATGCAAAATAGAGAATTTGCACTTTCAAGGGTGCCACTAGATGTCCTGAAGCTACACTGCAAGTGTAGCTAGACTGAAACAAACGAATCTCATGGTCATTTATTTTTTTACTCCGAATGGTTTAAGCCTATACTTTACCAAGGAAGATAGATTTAAGGTTTTTCTGCCTCTAGCTTGGTAGAAGATCCGTCTTAAAACTTCAAACCCACAGGCTCTTCCTGGAACCCATGTAGGTACATACTCTCAAACTGGGATTTAGACCAACTTCTTCCAACTAAAATGAAAAAAAACAAACATTTAGATCAATCATGTAACTCTTTATTAGAGTAATGATCCAATATCTCGTTATTCTATTCTAATCTAAAATAAAACAAACGATCTTTCAGAGTAGCATTATTTTCTGCAACAAATTCTTGGTGTCAAGATTTAGAAAACAAAAACCATAGACCAACAACTAAAATAACATCAAAGAGAGATGATCCAATATCTCGATTCTAATCTAAAATAAAACAGCAGAGGCTGCAACAAATTCTTGGTGTCAAGATTTAGAAAACAAAAACTACATGTATGGAAACAAAGAACTCAAAAATTCTCAGAATTCTAACAAAATAGGAGTCAAAAAGTCTTCTGCTAATGACAACACCCCGATGCAAAACAGAATATAAATGGAGTACTTTGTAGAAACATATATTTAAGCATCTGTTATTGGGTACTCAAACACAACGTCTTTCCCAGAAAGCTTCCTGTAAACTCCGCTGAAAGTCTCCAATTTGTACTCTGTGTTGTTCCTCTCCTTAGGGTCCAAGAAGATCTAGAAAATTGCAAAGATTTGTCAAGATAAGGAAGAGGAAACAAAATTTAAGGTGGATAAGAATCATCAAATAAGGTCTCGACTTGTTACCTTGATAATTTTTGATCCATCAAGACGGTACTTGATGCGCTTTCCAACAATCTCAGCGGGATAAACAACATCCTCCAGCATAGCATCATGTACAGCGGTAAGAGTTCTGCTGCGAGGTCTTTGAACTGCAGCACCCTTCTTAGGGGGCCTCACTATTCTCCTGGTAGCAATAAGAATTACATCCTAAAAGAAAGAACATGGAAGTTATCAGTCTTTTCATATTTTGGTCTTTCACTTTCAGAATAACCCAAATCAAGTAAAAGTAAACTTATCCATTCAGAATAACCCAAATCAAGTAAAGGTAAAATTATCCACATTTCTCATCTCATATTTGTTCCATTTTTTCATAGAAGTATTGTTCATCTTGTAGAGCAATTAGCACAAGAAATAAGATAGGCAACCCCACCTTTCCACTGAACTTCTTTTCGAGCTCTCTTACAAGCCTCACATGAATTTTCTTGAAACCTTTTCGTAGTCTGTAGGGTACATGGATGACGACTGCCTTTTTGTTGGACACATCAACTTGACTGAAGAAACAACACACACAGAAAGTTATTTCCATGATTATGAAGGATCAACAATCAGGAAAAACATGTAGAGTGCAATTTACTCACACAGCTGAATTAATGTACAGATCTTTCAAATCACTTTTGAGCTCATTGTTTGTGTTCTCCAAATCAAAGAGCGACTACAACACACAAAGAATCATAATATGTCAACTGAGAAGCTCCAAGCAAGATAAAATAAATAACAAGAGCTAAATATAATGAGATATTAACCTGAGCAACTGACTCCTCGAATTCAGTTGGTTCAGCACCTTTGTCCTTCGAAATCTTTCTCCTTGCAGTAAACATCTTGATTTGACTGCATTAAAACAATTCAAATTTAGCAAAAATTTACTCCGCTAGCAATAACTTGCATACTCACTAATTCACTTATAACCTACTTAGAACCGAATTACCATGTATCAAAATGTTCCACTGAAACACTTAACAGCAGCCAGCAACTCAAAAATTATAACCATCAACATCAGGCTACCAATTTCAGCGCCTTCAATTGTATCAAAGGTATAAAAACCTAGCCCAGGTCTATATCTAAAGTCCATTTTGAAACAATCAACTCATAAACAAAGTAAGCATACATTTATCGGATTTACATGATGAACCTTTCTGCATCTATAGAAGTATAACACTGTTCCAGGGTGAAAAGTTACACTTATAGCATAAGAGATTATATCTAACAAAGTAATCATAAATAACGCATAACCAGCTAACCAGTGACCTTCTCAATAAGAATGAGATTAGGTATTATTCATCTCACTCAATATCTTCAAAAAAATCTCAAAGGGAAAAATCTCTAATCTATAGAATCTGAAGCGAGATGTTGATTAAGGTTAAGCGAGATGTTCTCTAAACCTGAAAATATTTTCAGTGGATTAAAAGAATAAATCTGAATTCTCCAAAGTTTTGAACAAACCAAAATCTAACAGGAACGAACTACTGAATCTGAAACAAGAAAGATGTGTAGAGAGAGATTTGCAATGAAGTTACCTGAGATGTGCGAGAGAAGATCAGTCTCTGCTGCTGCGGCTAAACTTAAAAGCTCCTTTCGTTATACACAGAAAACCCTAGTGAAACTGAAAGATGAAATATGACAAAAGGGTTTAATAAAGGAAGAGAAATGAGTTGGATGCTTAACCTAATCGGGTACGGCCCAGATAAGGTCATACAAGTCCATGCAAACAAAACTTGGGCCTTTTTGTTTTTTTAGCACAATCGATGGGTGGATGCAGAGATGGACCAACCCGTATCTGGTCCCTCCAAACAGTAGATTTGAAGATTTTCATCTGCATCCAATTCATCACAGAATTTGATATTTAGGAGTTGGAGGGTGGGCAAAGTGAATAGGAATAGCTTAGCGGATTTTGATACTGAATTTTTTTTGTTGTGGTTTATACGGAGATAAAAACTAACAAGTGTTTAATAAATTGTTTTCTTGAACTAAGGCTTTATAAAAATTATGTTTCGTCATCTTTTTTTTGGATATGTTTTGTACTAATTATTCGTAGTTTATTATAACATTAGCATTACACTAGAAAACTGAATGATGATGAAAGCGTATGTACAAATAAATGCATTACTTAGTGTATATTTTTATGGGCTTTTTACAAATTTAGGCCTGTTTTTTTTATGGTTTACAAAACTAAGCCACTTTTTTATGAATGATACAACAAGTTCAAGTATGATAGTGTGTTTAATGTGTGAAAAGGAAGAAGATCATGAAACAAAGGCATGTCCTTGGGTTTATTCAAGGTGCAAACATGGACCTTGTAATGGAGTGAGATCTTTGTTGAGGTCTAAAATAAATGAAACTAATGGAAAGTTGTGCTTGAAATGCTTGAATCCCACCTGCAACTACTTTGAGTGGTTTGATCAAGCTTCTTCCCATACTTCTGCACTTCCAATCAATCTTCCATCAGCTCAAGGTTGTATTGCATGTGGAGAAGACAATCACAATGTTACAAAGTGTCCACTAGACAATAAAAAATGCTTCAAAGACAATTGTTATTCTCAATTAGAACTGAAGGTATGTAAAATCAACATAATTTCAACATAGCATACCTGGTGTGCAAGAACAAAACTTGTGATGCATTTAGATGGGCTTCAGATGCTCTTGTAATTGAAACCAAGAAAACATTGAAGGGAAAAGTGTATGAAATATGCAAGGAATTTAAGTAAAATCTCAAAATGTAGCCTTCAACAGTTTTACAATAAAATTCGAATTTCAGAACTTGCATTGTCTTACAAAATTATATCCTGAAATAATCCATTTATCCATTCACAAAAGATAACCAAAGTTAAACAAACACAAAATAAAACCAATTGTTCAGATCTAGTCACAAAGACCAACACTAACAAATAAAGTTACTAACATAAATAGAATCAGACTTTCATGTACTTATTTGGTTTCTTCTTTGCCTTTGGATCTGCAATTATGAAGGTGACTTTGTTGGTAACAGAACCAACATGCGTGTTAGTCTGATTGAAAGAAGGTTGAAAAGAATCCTTTCTCTTGGTACCTTGGCTTGATTTTGCAGTACCTTGTTTAGAAGATTCACCAACACATGTTTTTGAACTGTTGTTAGAGCACTACTTGGTCGAACTCGCAAGCGTTGTTATATCAAGCTTGTTTGTCAAGTTTAGTTGTCAAAACTATAAGTATTGATTTCTAGTCTACTTATAGCTATGTCTCGGATTAGGATAGAATGTATAGTTGAGATTTAGACTTCACGGCGTTCATCGATTGAAGACGAAGATCTACTAAGGGGAGTTTGGAGGAACTTCAACAACAAAAGGAATATGGAGACTTGAAATCATTTATCACTCAGAAGTTTATTATATTATATCTCCTATTGAGACTAAGTCTTATAATTATATAGACTTTACATTATACGCATTTGATATCTCGAGCTGAGTTTAACTCGCTTATATATTTCTCGAAATATGTGTTGGAAAGATTTTTGCTTTCACTACGTTCATCATTATTCTTGAAGAAAGTCAAAAGATGATCATGCAAAAATCGCCTTGTACATCTTACATGATTTTTATGAGACAGTCATTTGATGTAGACTCGGAATATTTCGTATTAATCATTCGATCACTTGCAAATTGCCTATAAGATAATAATTTGTGTGAGACGACTATTGCCGTCTTCTAAGAATGTTTCAATGATTGAAATGTGAGTTTAGAACAATTAATCATTGTCTGGATATAGCACAGTATGCATACCCTATGCAAACTATTGTAAGAATGATCCAGGTCTGGGAACCAAGTATGCATACCCGTATGCGAATGGTTTCAACTGTCAAAGTATGGGAACTAAGTTTTCGTACCCGTTTGCAAACTGTTTCACCTGAATTCGGTCTGGAACGATAGTATGCATACCCATTTGCGAACTATCAGAAAAGATCAAGTCCGGAACTTAAGCTTGCATTCCCATTTTCAAACTTATGTGGTTAAGTTCTAAAATCTGTTAAGTATGTTTCATACTCATGAACATATACATTTGCAAATTGTGGCTAAAATATTCATGAACCGATTCTTTTGAATCAATACGATTTTGCTTCAATTGTGTCTGGTATACTTCTATGAGAATATAAACAGTTGAACAACTCTATAAGTAACACAATTAGATTCATTTGATTATCATTTAATCTAGAAGTGTTACGAAGAACATGGTTAATACAAAAGTGTTCATATGACTAACTTCGGTTAACTGCTATTAAGCCAACTCAATATACACATCGATTGCCCATATCTAAATAAAGATATATTTCATGTGTGTGTAACAAGCTAAGACCATATAATGGTGCAAACTTAGTTTGAATCTTAAATCAGGTTTTTCATCTAGCGGTGAATATTGATTGCTTTGTCTCGAAGTTGTCAAACCCTGATTTGAAGACTATATAAGGGAGAACTCTAACAACTTGGAAACCTAATCCCCGTACCTCCTTTGTGATACTAGTTGTGACTAGAGTTTATTCTACTTTAACCTAGGTTTTTCCTAAAACCATTATAGGTTAACGACTTAAAGACTTCATTGGGATTCTGAAGCCATGCCCAACTATTTTCTCTGTAGTTGCGTGTTATGATCTTACTTGTTCTATTGTATTGAGTATTATCTTCTCTAATATTTGCACGTGATTTATCTCCGACATGGGAGATATAAAAAGTAATCACAAAGCTCTTCGTCCCATTCTTTGTGATTCTATAATAACTTGTGTTAGAGCACTGCTCGATCGAACTCGCAAGCGTTGCTATCTCAAGCTTGTTTGTCAAGTTTAGTTGCCAAAACTATAAGTCTTGATTTCTAGTATACTTATAACTAAGTCCTGAACTAAGATAGTAAGTGTAGTTGAGCTCTAGACAAAGACGAAGACTGGTGATCTCTCGTGGTTTCTTGACAGTGGATGTATCCGACATATGACTAGTGATCTCTCGTGGTTTGTAAATTCAAGCGACTTTGAAGGAGGTCCAGTAACATTCGGAGATGGGAGTTGCTGCTACATAAGCAAGAAGGGGATGATCAAACTTCCCGGCATTCCTGAAATCCATGATGTAGTATACGTTAAAGGTATGACTGCAAACCTTCTTTTTATTAGTCAAATCCGTGACAGAGGCCATAGAGTTGTCGTCAATGCGAATGGATGTGTAGACAAAACTAGGAAAGTAATTTTTTAAGAAACTCGTGGTAAAAACAAATGTTATCTTCTTGATACTCAGTTCAATAACTGTTGCAATTTGACTAAGGTGGAATATACACATCTTTGGCATGAGCGTTTTGGTCACATCAATTATCACCTTCTAACTAAGATCATTAATAAAGAACTTGTTAGAGGTGTTCCCAAAATCAATGCAAAGATTGATGGTGTATGTGGTGCTTGTCAAAAGGGTAAACAGACGAAAGTTCACCATAAATCATCTCGAGAAATTCTCACTAAAGCTCCACTTGATTTGATTCATATGGATCTCTTCGGACCTATTTAACAACCTACGGTTGCGGGTAAGAAGTATGCTTTTGTTATGGTAGATTATTACACCAAATTCACTTGGGAAGCATTTCTATCTCATAAGAATAAAACCCTTGCTGAATTCAAGATTATTGTTAATAAAATCTTGAATGATCAAGGTCGTAAACTAAATAAAATTAGAAGAGACTGTAAACTGAATTCAAGGACACTAAGGTGTTTGAATTTTGTGACAAACTGGGGATTATTCAACAATATTCACCACCCATTACTCCTCAAGCTAATGGAGTTGCTGAAAGAAAAAATAGGAACATTCAGGAAATGGCCAGGGTAGTTGATAGACGCATTTATGTGTCTATATTAGTCTCAATTCTTTGTAATGTTAGTACTCGATTTTGCACTTATTTTGGTATTTTATGTCTTTGTAGGTGTTTTTGGAGAAATAAACATGTGTGCAGAAATTGGCTCGAAAAGTTGCTAAAGGCATCTCCAAAGGACAAGTGCTAAAGGGACACCATATTTGGCTAAGGGGCGACCACTGGATAAGGGGTAACCTTTCCCCCTCACGTTCAAATTCTGTTTTGGCGGGAAACTAAAAACGTAAAGCATATTCACGGGCAGTTTTGGTGGGCGTGATTTGGAGGAGTTTGAGGTCGACTAAACCTCTGATATTCATAGTATAGACTCCTCATGGGTCTATGAATCTAATATGGGTATTGAAATCGATTAAACTGGGCTCAATCGACGGATTTTTATCACAACAACAAAAAAGGGAAAGTCACGTGTGTGACCTGTTTTAGGAAATTTGAGAGAGATTAAAGTGCCAAAAACCTTCCCAAGGATTTGTATCTATCTAAGGAAGAGTTTAGAATCAAAAGGAAAGCTCAGAAACGCGTATAAATTCTAAAATAAGAAATTGCCGCAACTTTGCCGTGAAGAGAAAGGAAGAGATTTTGGGGAGATTTAATCGTGATTTCTTACTACTGTTGGCTATATAAAGGCAGGGGAGAGTTCCATAAAAGTTTATCTGGAGTTTGGGGAGGTTTTAGAGGTTGCAGAGGCTTTGGAATGAAGCTGCAGAGAAGATAGCAGCAGCAGGTGAAGAAGACGAAGAACTGACGCTTTAGAAGTGTCTTTCTCAAGATCACGAAGAACAGACTCGCAGAGGCAGTCTTATTTTAGCAGCACAAAATAAGTATCGTTGTTTAATACATCTTTTCTCTGTAGCAGTTCAGCACCCGTTGTAACAGATGTTTGTAACGCCACTACAGCGTTGCAAACTGCCTGCCTTATTAGTTTTCTCTTGTTTTTCACCTATTTGAGCTATGAACAACTATTTTGAGCACTGAATAATATGAGGAGCTAAACCCCAACACTGGGATGATGGAGGAAGCCGTATTTCATGCATGTGGTAATTATATTTAATTCTTTTATGATTTTTTGCATGGATTATTAATTGTGTTATGGTTTTTATTGAATGGTTGTGATTTCAATTGATGGGTTATACTTGGGTTAAGTCTTTTGATATCCCATGCTTTTAGATTTACAGTCATTGCTTTTCAAAAATCTACCTTGGCAAAGAAACAGAGTCAATATTTTATTTGAGCTATAATTATCTAGAATAAATATATGAATCGCATGAATGAATTTATTGGTGGAATCCTGAGTCCCAGTCTCTCGTTATTGTGACAATCTTCATATATATTTCTTTGTTTTTATTTTTAAGTCTAAAATCAACAACTTCCCAAGTCCGAGAATCAAACCCTTTCTTACCACTTGTAAAACTACATCAGTAGTGCTCCATAACAAAAACTTACCATTAAGGTTTTAGGGAGAAGATGTTTTCATAGCATGATATTTGATCAACCGTGTCTACCTACGGTCTAAAACCCTAAACATTCCTTATAAGTTGTGGTATGGTAGGAAACCCAACTTACACTATCTCAGAGTGTTCGTAAGTAAGTGCTACATTGTAAAATATCGAGAACAAAGAGGGAAACTTGATACTAAAAGCGGTGAAGGTATATTTCTTGCCTATGCTTCTGATAGTCGTGGTTTTTGAGTTTGCAATCTCAGAACCCGAGTTATGATGGAATCTATTAATGTTATCATTGATGATATTATTAATTTTTATCATGATAATCCTCCTGTTGAATTTCCTCCAACTGAGACAATTAAGAAAGCCAAAGAAATCCAGAATCAGTTGAAGTCGTCCCAACTGTTGTTGATCCTGATATTTCTAGTGACGGGGATAAAAGCACTGATCAGGCTGCTCCTGTAGAACAAGAACGTGTCCCTCCTCGACACCTCTGGGTTAAAAGGAATCATGATCCCAACAATATTATTGGAGGAAAAGGTTATACTGCTAAGACATGAGGATAACTTCAAAAATATTTGCAATTTTGGTTGTTATCTTTCACAAGTAGAACCAAGAACTATTGACGAAGCTCTTAGCGATCCCTTTTTGGTGAATGTAATGCATGAAGAGTTAAATCAATTTCAAATACAAGACGTATGAGAACTTGTACCTTGTCCCACCATTATCAATATTATTGGCATTAAATGGATATTCAAGAATAAGTCTGATGAATTTGGTACAATTGTCAGAAATAAAGCCATACTTGTCACTCAAGGATATTCACAGACTGAGGGTATCAACTTTGATGAAACCTTTGCTCTTGTGGCACGCCTTGAGTCCATTCGGTTGTTATTATCTTATGCTTTTTTTCTTAAGGTTAAGCTATTTCAAATGGACATAAAATCCGCGTTCCTAAACGTAAATTTAAAGGAAGAGGTCTATGTCGCTCAACCTAACGGTTTTGAAACCCCTGATCTCCCAGATCATGTCCTTAAGCTTAAAAGGGAATTATATGGGTTAAAACAAGCACCTCGTGCTTGGTTCGAAAAACTAACTACTTCTCTTCTTAGGAAAGGTTTTTCGAGAGGCGGAGCTGATAAAACCTTGTTTACTAAATGAAGTGGGAAATATGTTGTCATTGCTCAAGTATATGTAGACGATATCATCTATGGTTCAACTTCTGAGAAACTTGCAAAAGATTTTCAAGTCTCTCTTGGCAAAGAATTTGAAATGAGCAATGTGAGTGAATTAAAGTTCTTTTTAGGATTACAAATTAAGCAACATAAGTATGAAATTTACTTATCCCAAGAAAAATATGCTAAGGATCTTGTCTCAAGGTTCAGGCTGGATAAGTCAACTCCAAAACTGACACCTATGCCCACCACATGTAAAATACATAAAGATGAGAAAAGAGTAAATGTGGTTAAAAAACTTTATCGATCCATTATTGGTAGCCTTTTATATCTTACAACTACTGGACCTAATATTGCGTTTAGTTTTGGTTGTTGTGCTAGATTTCAGGCTAATCCAAAGGAATCTCATCTTGCAATTGCAAATAGGATCATACGAGATATTCAACATGCTAGTGGGTATGGTCTATCCTATACTTTTGATACTAACACTGATCTTATTGCCTATTCAGATGCAGATTGTGCAGGATGCTTAAAAGATAGAAAGAGTACTTCATGGGTTTTTTATTATGTTGGGTTGAATCTTTTGGCTTGGCACAACAAGAAACAAAACTCACAATCCATGTCTACATGTGAAGCAGAATACATTGTTGCAGGTTTGTATTGTACTCAACTTGTATGGATGAAACAAATGCTTGCTGATTATGGAATTGACACTGGAATAATGAAGATCTTTTGTGATAACTCAAGTGCGATTCGCATCACTGAGAATCATGTTAAGCACTCAAGAACTAAGCACATTGATAAAAGATATCATTTTATTAGAGATCTCTATGAAAATGGTACTGTGAATATGGAATTTGTGCCTTCAGAACAACAAATAGATAATATTCTCACCAAACCTTTAACACTTATAACAGTCTATAGGTGTTTTTTTGGTTCATTAGTTCTCTAGCATTTTGCCTCTAGAATCATTTATATCTTTTGGGTAATCAAGCCTTCGAACGCCAGTATAGTGTTGTTTCAATTTCCTATTTGTTTCTACATAGATAACAATTCTATTGGGTATCAAAAGTTTCGCTGAAATCCTTCTTTTATTGTGAAAGTAAGGTCGCACTTGTTGTTCTTTCGGGAATGACATTTTATGGAGGAGAGTTCTTTTTGAACTTGTGCTTAATTGCCAAATCTTTGTGGGGAGTGCGGCTGTGGAATATTATAGGGGTTATCTTGTATCTTTATAAACTCCTTAATAAATGCATTTAGTTTCGGCTATATAATTGCATCTAAAAAGTTGATATGTGCTTTTCTTTGGTCATGAAGTATTTATATGGAAATTTCATGAGGATCCCACTAGTTTTCGTACCTTTGCCAATTTTATTGACAAAAAATGGGAGAATTAATGTGTATTTCACACTACAAATACATATGGTTTTCGGACCATTATGTAAGGGGGGTGGTTTTCATGTGAGATGAAGTATTGACTAAGGGGGAGTGATACATATCACCATAGTATTGTTGTCAAAGTTGTGACACAATTGAACTTTGATGTTGTATAATAATACTATGACATTGTATAACAATGATTGAGAGATATTGTTTTCTCATTATTATGGCTACGTATATTCAACAACGATGATGTTGAACTGAACTTATTTAGAATCATTGGAGTACTTGGAAGTGACGAAGATTTCGAGTAATGTTAAAGAACCAAGAAGGTCAAGCATTTGGATGACAAGCTACAAAGTTTATTTATTTTTTATTCCATATGTATTGATAGTTTTGTCACTAAAATTGACAAAGGGGGAGATTGTTAGAGCACTGCTCGGTCGAACTCGCAAGCCTTGCTATCTCAAGATTGTTTGTCAAGTTTATTTTCCAAAACTATAAGTCTTGATTTCTAGTCTACTTATATCTAAGTCTCGGACTAGGATAGTAAGTGTAGTTGATCTCTAGACTCCACGGCGTTCATCATGCAAAGACGAAGAACTACTCAAGGAACTTGTGGAACTTCATCGACAAAAAGGTATGTGGAGACTTGAACTTATCTATCACTCAAAATTCTATCTATTGTATCTCCTATTTTGAGATAAAAGTTGTATTGCTATATAAACTTCGATTATACACATTTTCTATTTCAATCCGAGTTTCTCTCTTATCTATTTCTCGAAATATGTGTTGGTAAGCTTTCACGTTGGACAAGTTCATCTTTACTCGTGACGAAAGTCATGTTGATTATTTCAATAACTTGAAAATCGCTTTGATGAAAAATAGTTTGTGAATAACAACTATATAACATCCTCTAAGAAAGTTTCAACGATTGAAATAAGAGTTTAGAACATGTAACCATCTTTGGGTATAAACATGGTATGTTTTCACATTTTTGTAAAAGTCCAAAACCGGGAACCCAAAGTATGCGTACCCGTACGCGTACTGGCGTTTGTTGGAAATCCGGGTGAGTATCCGTGAAATTCTGCTGGAGTTTGAAAGTGAAAAACAAACTCAATCCAATTACTTAAGTACACGTACCCGTATGCATACTTAAGTAGGTTATTTTATAAAATCGGTTTGTTCACGAACTAAAACATTTATATATTAAGGAATGCAATCTTTGCAAATTGTGGATATAATGTTCATGAATCGATTCGAGTGAATCAAAACCGATTTTGCTTCGATTATGTCTTGTAAACTTCTATAAGATCTAAGCAATTGAACAACTCTCTAACTAGTTCATTTGAGTCATTTGAACTAGTTATGGTGAAGATGAATAAGGTTGATATGAAAGTGCTCATATGGATAACCATTGGTTAACTATTGTTGAACCGACTAAGTGTACATGTTTAGGTACGGTTAATCAAACCTAAATGAAATTACATTTCATTTGTGTATAAAAAGCTAACTTCGATCTAACGGTTGAAAGATATTAGCTCGAATCTTATCAGGTTTTCATCTAACGGTGAATATTGAATGCTTTGTTACTAAGGTAACTTAGATTGCAAACCCTGATTTGGAGACTATATAAAGGAGAACTCTAGCAAGTGGGAAACCTAATCCCCACACCTCATGTGTGATACTAGTTGTATAAGCTAGAGTCGATTCTCCTTTAACCTTAGGTTTCTCACGAGACCCTGTAGGTTAATGACTTAAAGACTTCATTGGAATTGTGAATCCAGACCCAACTATTTTATATTTAGTTGCATGATCCGATCTTGCTGTTTCTATCGTGTTTGAGTAAAATCGTAAGATTATCTTGAGATTTATATACCCGATAGGTAGGATATAAAAGTAGTCAAAACACCTTCGTCTTATCGTTTGTAATTCCACAATATCTTGTTTCGCTAGTTGATTAAGATTAATGTGAGGTGATTGATATTTCTAGGCTATTCTTCGGGAATATAATTCATGTATATCAATGTTCATGTTCACCTTGATTTATCAAAAGATGGAACAAAACTCGTAGGTATTTCTGTGGGAAATAGATTTATCTATTCCTATATACTTGTCTGTGTGATCCAGATTTGTTTATCAAGTCCTCGACTTTGGTTCGTAGAAAATCTTAGTTGTGGGTGAGATCAGCTAATGGAATCAAGTGTGTAATATCCTGCTGGGATCATAGATGTAAGGAGCGCAACTGTACCTTGAATCAATGTTATATTGATTAAGGTTCAACTACAATCCAAACCGAAGTTAGTTTGTAGTAGGCTATTGTCTGTAGCGGCTTAATACAGTGTGGTGTTCAATATGGATTAGGTCCCGGGGTTTTTCTGCATTTGCGGTTTCCTCATTAACAAAATTTCTAGTGTTTGTGTTATTTCTTTTCCGCATTATATTTTGTTATATAATTAAAATATCACAGGTTATGCGTTGAATCGATTAATTGGTAAATCCAACCTTTGGTTGTTGATTGAAATTGATTGATCCTTGAACATTGGTCTTTGGTACCATTCAAGTTATCTCTCTTATATTCAATCGGGCTAGAAAATTATATTTGTTTGATTGCGGATTGAATTAAGAGATTGGGATATAACTCTTTGATATACTTTTTATAAGATTGAGTCTAACTGTCTAGTTGATTCTCTTGAAAGTATATTGGAGTTAGTCCATACAGATTGCTAAGCGAAATATTGGGTGAGGTTGTTAGACCCCCGCTTTTCAACTTGTTCTACTACCATATAACTAAGTTATTGTGAAGTGATTGATATTTTTAGGCTGTAGTTATGGAATATAAGACTGGATTATCAATTGGTTCCTATTCACCTTGATTTATCAAAATATATAAGTATTTATGTGGGAGACAGATTTATCTATCAAAATAGACTTTTTTGTGGGAGACAGATTTGTTTATCAAGTCTTCGACTTTGGGTCGTAGCAACTCTTAGTTGTGGGTGAGATCAGCTAAGGGAATCAAGTGCGTAGAGTCCTGCTGCGATTTAAAGATGAAAAGGCGAGAGTACTCCAATATACCTCAATCTAAAACTTTTCCTTCCTATAAGTCCTTTCTCCGAAAGTGATTGTTTATAGACTGAGTTGAGACAATGCAACTAATCGGTTCACACTTTGTGTGATCGTCTATGGATACGATATCGAGACAATACAACAACGAAGTATGTTTACTTAATATAAAGGTTCGGATTTAACCAAACACAATAGGATTCACGTATCAAGTAAATAGGAATTAACTTTTGTGCAATTTACTTTAATCATAATAAAACAATTATAATGCTGAAATATAAAGTAAATGACATGGCAATATTTTGATAATAAGGAAATCGTAAATGCAGAAAAACCTCGGGACCTTGTCCAGAATTGAATACTCTCAGGATTAAGCCGCTATACAAAATAAACCAACTTCATATAGTTGAGACCAAGCAACTAAACCTATAGTTCACCTAGTTCCGTCTGTATTCCCACGCCTCCGACCTGTAAACAAGTCACGTACTTGGACCAATTCCTTTGGTTCGTATTCCAAACAGTGAAGGAACAACAAACCTATTTGGTATCAACTCTCTTCAACCAAGTGATTTGAGTTACACAAAGGTTCCCTTGTTTATCTTAAAATAAACTCCTTTGACAGGTTCCAAGATCTATCTTATGTTCAATCACCAAAAGGCAATCGGTAAGATTAAGCCAATCAACACTCCTAATCCAAAGAACTTTGTTGATGCCGATCTTCTCAATTAATCAATCCAATCTACCACAAGGTTAAACCGGTTATTAATTGGATCCTCTGTTACCCAAACAAGTATTGTGCACACCAAAGATTATAAAACCAAGTCAGAAATCTTCTATCTCTTCTTTGTCTTCAAATCTTCAATAAACACCTGCACACAACTACTTGAATCTCTTGTGATCAATAACACACAAAACGGAGTCTGTTAACAATGGATTATCACAAGATCGTCTTTAGATCTAACAACAGTCTAAAGATCCCTGTCGAAACCTTGAACTAGTTTGAGTGAATCTTATATCAGAAGAGAAGATTCTCAAGCATAAACAAACTAGGTGCAATCAAAGTTCAACCACCGTTAGTCAATCAAATCAATATGAAAACTAAAGATAAACTGCAATATCTAGTTTCCCACCAAAGGGTCGCGCTAGAGCTTCTCAATCCCAAAGAAGACTTTAAATTGAGCGGCCGTAAGAGATTTCACCTAATTAGATTACTCTCCTCTCCGATAGGCGGCTTCACCGGTAACAGTACAACATAGGAAGTTTACTGTCACAAAGGATTAGTTTGCTAGAAATGCAAACTTAAAGTATTTATAGACAATGAAGTTTGGACACCAAGGAATTTCCAAAACCGAAAATATTCTCAAGATATTTTTCCATATTAACCGATTTTCATAATTCTTGTGAATGCACTGTCCAAATATAATGATCGAAATCTCCTTAGAAAATATTTAACTAGCAAATGCACATTACTAATTCTTATTTTTCATATATATAATTAAAAACCTTAATTAAAAGATTCTTAACTTATTTAAATTAGATCTTGGGATTTACTTCCTTCTTAGTTGTTAAGGAATATCTTTGAACAATAAAAGAATACACATTAATGCGCGTGTTCAAAGTGTGTCGACATCTTACTCTTGCAAGTCCTTTTTCATACTTACTCACTTGAAACCGATTTACCACACTTCCAAATAAGTTTAGAATTGGTTCATTTGACTTTCAAGAACTATGTGATTAATCAAGTAACACTCAATCACAAACCATGGGTGTAATGTTTCTACCAAAACAAGTTTCGGTTCTACCTACATGTGAGTACTATGCATAGTCACACTAGCTTACCAAAGATACAACAGACTAGGTACTAGGATCGGTTTCCCATATATATTTGGTATCTAACTTGTATGCACTGCACATGTACATAGGATCGGTTCCCCCTTTCCTAAAAACGTGTTGCACATGTTCATAGGATCGGTTCCCCTTTCTTCTATAAACCTTGTTGCACCTCATATAAGGATCGGTTCCCCCTTGTGATGTACTGCACCTCTTCATAGGATCGGTTCCCCTTTCCAAAATTTGGTCAGACACTCACAAACCCGATCATACCCCAGGTGATTACTTAAGATCGCTTTCACTAATAAAAGTCATACCAATACACAAGTCAGGCCTCATGTGAATAGTTTTACTAAGAACACAAACAAGTCATGAGCGATTATACTAATCACACATATTGGTCGTTCATAAGATTTGCAATGAAGAACAGCCCCAATAACGCCTGGCGATTTCCTTTTCGGTTCACAACACATATCATGAACTTAATTCCTTAAAACACATGTAAACACATTATTTCCTAGGATGAAATCCTCACCTCATACCCATACATAATCACAATAGCATTCATACGATTATGTCGATGTCTCATATAAAAAGTTTAATGGTTAATCAAGAAACTTCATATTGTATTCCTTAATACTATGTCTATCTAGAGTGTTCATGCTTCACAGTTTTATGTTTTCAGTATGCACGACTTGAAAGATACGTTAGGGAATGAAACAGTTCAAGTCAAATATCACTAACCTCAAGTGGAAGGATAATGTTGTGGTTGTAGCTCCGTGCTTCTTCACTTCTTCAAGTCTTCTCAATACTTGTAATGTCTCACCCTAATAATTTCAAGCTAACCTATACGAAGTTGACTCTAGTATATTTAAATCAAGCGACTCTTAAATGAGTTTTGGCTCACTAAAATATGACAACCAAACTTGACATACCAACGCTTGGTGGGTTCAACCGATCTATGCTCTAACAATAGACGTAAGGAACGCAACTGTACCTTATTCAGTGTGAGATTGGTTAGGGCTCAACTACATTTCAATCCGAAGTCAACTTGTAGTACGCTAGAGTCTATAGTGGCTTGATACAATGTGGTGTTCAAATATGGACTAGGTCCCATGGTTTTTCTTCATTTGCGGTTTCCTCGTTAACAAAATTTCTGTTATCTGTGTTATTTCTTTTCCGCATTATATTTGTTTATATAATTGAAATATCACAGGTTGTGCATAGTTCCATCAATTGGTAAATCCAACCTTTGGTTGTTTATTGAAATTGATTGACACTTGAACATTGGTCTTTGGTACCGTTCAAGTTGTTTATCATAATAATCAGGCTAACGGATTCTATCTGTTTGATTTGCTGATTACATTGAGAATCAGAGACATAACTCTTGGATATATTTTCCTTCATTGAGTCTGACTGTCTAGTTGATTCTCTTGGAATTATATTGGAGTTAGTACAAACAGATTTCCTAACGGAATATTGGGTGCGGTTGTTAGACCCCCGCTTTTTCAAATGGTATCAGAGCGGGAAAACATGCTAAGAACTCATAAGTCTGTGTTTGTAGCAATTTGATTTCTGCGGACAAAAACTTATCTTATTCTTGCACACATAGAGATGTCCTCCAAAGTTTTTGATTATGCCAAATGTCTTGGGCTTACCTCAAAGGATAACTCCTTAGATGATTCTTATGAATCTCGAGGTAGAATTTTTTTATCAGATTCTGATAACAATCTCTCTAATGTGACATTTGACACTATGTCAGAAGCTGAAATGAAACTCACCAGAACATTAAAAAGATCTCTTAAGATTATTAATATTCAAGATTCTAAAATTATGTCTCTTGAAGAAAAACATGCCCAACTCATTGATAAACTTGAGAAGTCTATTGATCGAGAACGGGAACTCTACAGTATCATTGAGTCGTTTTCTAACAATATCGAAAAGCTTGTTCAAGAAACTACTCTACATCTATTGATGGTGGTTTTTAGACTAGGGTTAAATTCTTAAAACCGGACATCTGACACGATGTCATTGTGACCATAAGCACATTTATTGAACCCTTTAATATGTCTGCAAGAAAATTACCAGGGTACCTTTTTTTTTACTAATTAGGGTTCCGATGGGCCAAACCCTAATTCTCACACCACATGTGCCAATGGCATACCGTGCCAGCCACATCCACCGTGCCAATGGCAAACCATGCCATACACATCTACCATGCCAAGGCATTCCAACCATGCCAGCCGCACCACTGTGCCAATGAAAATCCGTGCCAACCACACCTACCGCGCCAAAGGCATGCCGACCATGCCAGCCGCACCACTGTGCCAATGGCAAGCCGTGACAGCCACACCTACCGTGCCAAAGGCATGCCGACCGTGCTAGCCTCACCACTGTGCCAATGGAAAGCCGTGCCATCCACACCTATCGCGCCAAAGCCATGCCCACCATGCCAGCCGCACCACTGTGCCAATGGCAAGCCGTGCCAGCCACACCTACCGCGCCAAAGGCATGCCGACCATGCCAGCCGCACCACTGAACCAATGGAAAGCCGTGCCAGCCACACCTACCGCGCCAAAGGCATGCCGATCGTGCCAGCCGCACCACTGTGCCAATGGAAAACCATGCCAGCCACATCTACCGCGCCAAGGCATGCTAGCCGCACCACTGTGCCAACGAAAAACCATGACAACCATATCTACCAAGGCATGCCAATCATGCTAGCCAAGCCAACCGCACCTTTCCTTGGCCCTAACCATGCTAGCCGCACCATGCGCCTACGGCATGCCAAAACCTTGGCCCCACCATGCCAAGCCAACCGCACCGTGGCCCCATCATGCCAAACCGTCCATGCCAAACCCTTGGCACCACATGTGCCAATGGCATGCCAGCCACCTTGCCGCGCCATACCGTGTTGGCCTTCCCCATGCGGCTACCAAAACAAAGGCCTATAATAATCAACGACCATCTTTCCATCTAAGATGCAAATCTTATCCGTCCAAGGTTGTCAAACAATGCATGGTAACCTTTGGCCCAAAACCCTAGTTTTGGCCACGCCAAACCACACCAAGGCATGCCGACCATGCCACATGTGCCAATAGCATGCCGTGCCATCCACCTTTCCGCGCCATACCGTGATGGCCTTCCCTATGCAGCTACCAAAATAAAGGCGTGCGACGATCAACGACCACCCTTCCATCCTAGGTGCAAATCCTAGCCGTCCAAGGTTGCCAAACAACGCATGGTAACCTTTGACCCAAAACACTCTAGCTTCCCAAAACTTGCTAGCTTCCCAAAACACGTTAGCTTCTCAAAACATGCTATCTTTTCAAAAACGCACCAAACATGCCACCATCCCTCTTGAATTCTTCCCGATTTTTAGTTTCGGGATGTTTTCACCTCCCGAACGAGCTCAAAACCTAAATATTCCCGTGTAGGAAGATAGGAAATTATTTTCCGTACAGAATGGAGGGGCGGACCATCAACATCCGAGTCTGTATGAGAATTCGACATCGATTCTAGTGAAGGGCACTAATTAGGGTTTCAGCATACCAAACCCTAATTTAGACAAAGCCACGAGCGCTTCCCTTCCAAACCATGTTGACCTTCCCTATGCGGCTACCAAAATGAAGGCGTGCGACAATCAACGGTCGCCCTTCAATCCCAGGAGAAAATCCTAGCCGTCCAAGGTTACCGGACAACGCATGGTAACCTTTGGCCCAAAACCCTTGTTTGGCTACGCCAAACCGCGCCAAGACATGCCAACCTAGCCGCGCCACCATGCTGGCCTTCCCTATGCGGCTACCAAAACGAAAGCGTGCGACGATCAACGTCTACCTTTCCTCTTAAGATGCAAAATCTCGACCGTCGAAGGTCACCAAGATAACAAGTCTCCCAAGATTGACTTGCCAGGAAACAACAATATGCTACATGTTTTCCATAAAAACATGCGAGACATCAACACATATCACAAACTGGGGGATCCTCTTTGGGTATTGGTTTGGCGGTTTACAGCGTGCGACGTACACTACGCCCGTCATAAGGATGAGGCGTTAGTAAATATATGGAGTTAATGGTGAAACGCTCTTTTTTATGGAACATCAATTCCATGCGTTAACGGTTACCACCTCCTCCAATTTGCTCACCCATTTTTCCATTCCTTAATGAGACCAGAGTACGTTTCACTTCGAATTGTATAAATAGGTCTTGCATATTTCCACTGAACAACAAGTTCAGTCAGGAGCATACAACACTCAGAAAACATTTGTTAGCTTTCCATTTGTTAGCTTCCCTCTTTCTGATACAAGTCGTAGAAAAAAAAAACTACTCTTCCAGAAATCAACTATTCTGGTCTCATCACTTTTCTTGTTTCCCTCCCCAAAATCAACCCATTCTCCTCCACTTTGTGACCGAAGCAAGTCTGGAACTGCCATTTCTTGGTTGAGGCCGGACTTGTACAGATTGATCTCTCGAATCTAAAGTACTCCCTTGCAGTACATTGTTTAGGGTTTAAATTCATTTCTCACCCATACACCCGAAATTTCCGAAATCAGCGGAAACCATTTTCACCCTCAAACAATTGGCGACCACCGTGGGAGGTTGATCTTTCGGTTACAATTTCAATTTTTGACCATCGATCTCATGCTTCGACCCAGACATCAAGACGATTTCAATTATACCACACTTCCAAACAAGTTTAGAATTGGTTCATATGTATTCCAAGACAACTATGTGATTGATCAAATATCAAATCACTTACGGTTTTACCAAACACAAGGATCAGTTCTACCTTAATATGGTACTGGGACCAGTTACATCGACCCGCAAGAACAAGTTAGCGGACGCTAAGGCGGCGCTTTATTCAGCCGATCCGGCGCTAACGACTTGCATCTTTCCAGACCAACAACTTGCATTCTTTCCATAACCAGCAGGATCGGTCACATCAATTACCAGGACCGGTTACCATATACTCATGGTATTACTTGTGATCGGTTACACAAGTCACTAGGATCGGTTATACCAATTACTAGGAACGGTTACGCCAATTACAAGGATAGGTTACACAATTTTTTTGTGATCTGTCACACCAATTACTAGGATCGGTCACACCAATTACAAATATCGATCATACCATCTTTGGTGATTACTTAGGATCGGTTATACTAATAAAATTCATACTAATTCATAAGTGCGGTTACCAAAACGAAGGCGTGCGACGATCAACGACCACCCTTCCATCCTAGGTGGAAATCCTGCCGTCCAAGGTTGCCAAACAACGCATGGTAACCTTTTTTTCCCAAAACTTGTTAGCTTCCCAAAACACGCTATCTTCTCAAAACATGCTAACTTCCAAAACGCACCAAACATGCCATTGTGATTAGTTATACCAAGATACATTCACACTTTGTATGAAGATACAAGATTGATACAATACAACAATCAAATTATACCACACTTACAAACAAGTTTAGAATTGGTTCATATGTATTCCAAGACAACTATGTGATTGATCAAATATCAAATCACTTACGGTTTTACCAAACACAAGGATCAGTTCTACCTTAATATGCAATCAATCAATATAGAATCAAATAAGAAACAATATAGTAGCAGAGTTTATGATGGAACGCCAATTACAAGGATAGGTTACCAATTTTTACAATTTTTTGTGATCTGTCACACCAATTACTAGGATCTTTGGTCACACCATTGATTACAAATATCGATCATACCATCTTTGGTGATTACTTAGGGATCGGTTAGGTTACATAATTTTTTAATAAAATTCATACTAATTCATACCATCTTTGGTGATTACTTAGGATCGGTTATACTAATAAAATTCATACTAATTCATAAGTCGGGCATTGTGATTAGTTATACCAAGATACATAACAAGTTATGATCGGTTCTACTAACTTACACATATTGGTAATCCAAATATTTGCAATGAATAACAATACCAATAAGCATAGAGATATCCCTTTTGATTCATAAAACAAGTTCATGAATATACCAATAGGATGAAATCTTCACCTTTACACATACACATAATCACAATAGCATTCATACGATTATGTCGATGTCTTATATATACGAAGTTCAAAAGATAAGCGTTATACTTCGTATCCTAATTCCTTAACACTATGATCATGTGATCATGTCTTACTACTAGAGTATAATCATTCACAGCTTCGCAGTTATGTTTTCAATATAACACGACTTGAAAGATACGTTAGGAATGAAACAGTTCAAGTAAAATATTACTAACCTCAAGAGGAAGGATGATGTCGTCATTGTAGCTTGTTACTTCTTCACATTCTTCAAGTCTTCGAGTAATACTTGTATGTCTCATAATCCTAGAATTTTTATGCTAACCTATATGAAGTTGTCTCTAGTTACATAATCAAGCGACACTTAGATGAGTTTTGATTCACTAAAATATGACAACCAAACTTGACATACCAACGCTTGGTGGGTTCAACCGATCTATGCTCTAACAAACCAGATCTCTCATGCACAAGGTTTCCAAGGTCACTCTTTTAGAAATCTCTATAAGAACTGTGTCCTTCTTAATGGTGCTAATCTGTCTGCCAAAAATGTACACATTTCCGGTGCTTATGATAATAAGTCTGGTAATCCAAATCTATGAGATAGAGATCTCATAGATTTGGAGATCTCTCAACTCTTATATGGAGATATCTCAACTTTGATTCTCTGGAACCAATCTCTAGAGGTCCTAGACTTAATCCTCGGAAAAATCCATTTGATGGATATTATAAAAAGTTTATGTCTAATTCCTCTAGAATACAAAATAACCGAAGCAAGTTAAGGCAAACGAGTCTCAAACATTCAGATGGTATTTACAACTCATCTCTCAATATTCATGGTGGGATTACATCTCACTCTGATACCTAGCTCTAGGTAATTTCATCCTTGTATCTAACTTGAGAGTTGCAAGGATGATATTTGCGAGATGCTCAAGTCTACTGTAGGTTACCATATGTCTTGTGTTTGCAATAATTGTTTTCTTTTTTTGTGAATGTTGAATCATATCTTGACTCCTAGTAATCATTGCATCTTTTTTGTATGCTCTGATTTAAAGTAAATCTTTTAATTATTGAGCTATGAAAATATCAGATATATGAAAACATAGTGCATTTCCCTATTATTGGATCTTTTTTGATCCATTAACCTCCCATAACTGGTCATCGAATGTCCGTGTCTTATGCTTGGGAGTTTATAGGGTTTCCATATAACAAGGGTATCCTTCTCTTGTTCGTAAACATATATATTATATTGTTTTTCCATCCCTAATAAAAAAATATATGGAGAACTCTTCAAGACCTCAAGAAGTGGTGAATCTTGAGATGGAAGAAGACATTGAAGGATGCTCTGTTCAAGAACTTGTCTTGTAAAAGATGATTGAAATGAAAGAGTACAACTCCTGGATTGGTGAATCTGTCAAGGATTTAATTCATTCTAAGTATAACTCAAAGGTCGAATTCACAAATCTTCAACTGCAAATAAATTATCTCTTTGATGGTCAGACCAAAATCCTTGAAAATCAAAAGCTCTTGATACAGAACCAGAAGAAGCTCATATTTGATTGCATCAAATCCAGACAGCTTTCCCGTATTGTTGATTAAAAGGTGAATGTTCTAACTCATGAACATGGAGTTTCTATGGTCAAAAGGATCAAGGATATCGATAATACCTTTTTATGATGGTGTCATGGAGAGGTATGAAGTTATCAAAGAAACCTAATTTCATTATGTCTAGGAAACTTCTCATGAGAATTTATTCCAATGTTTTAATAAGGATAACAAGGGTTTGGAATAACAAATATTACACATAGCTATTTCCAACGATTTTCATCTTGAAATGTTTTAGATTTATTTATTTAAATTCAAAAGTTATTTGGAAGATAATTTTGCAGTATTAATCTTTATTGGTTTCATATATTGCAAATAAAGTTATGGGACATGTGTGTTTACGTCCGTGAACTATGATTGTCCCATATATGTCAAAAGTTAAGTCTATTATGTCATTATGCAAATATTGATAAAAGATATAATGAACTTTTGAATATTCCGCGGTATTGATCTTTCCCTGATCCACTTTTATGTGAAAATATTGCATGGCTCCGTAAGTTTTCTTATGTTGAGCATTTCTGATTAAATTAATCATTAAGGTTCCTTTGTGGTTAATTTAATCGAGTTTACTGGATATAAATTAATGTTTCATGCGATTTGTTAATGTCCAAAGAAATCCTTCTTTTCTCGTAAAGTAAGGTCGCTCTTGTTGTACTTTCGGGAATGACATTTAATGGGGGAGTGTTCTTAATTGAACTTGTGGTTAATTGCCAAATATTTGTGGGGAGTGCGGCTGTGGAATATTGTAGGAGTTATCTTGTATCTTTATAAACTCCTTGATGAATACACTAAGTTTCGACTACGTGAAATCATCGAAACAAAGTTGATATGTTCTATTTTATTCAGGAATAATCTCTTTGAGAATTTCATTATGATCCCGCTCGTTTTCATACCTTTGCCAATTTATATTGACA
This sequence comes from Papaver bracteatum, assembly GCA_023529315.1. Taxonomy (NCBI): domain Eukaryota; kingdom Viridiplantae; phylum Streptophyta; class Magnoliopsida; order Ranunculales; family Papaveraceae; genus Papaver; species Papaver bracteatum. The sequence goes on from JAJJWX010000713.1 coordinate 70,050, forward strand.
AGAAGGGGAGAATTATTTTGTAGTTCACACTACATACATATGGTTTACGGATCATTATGTAAGTGGGAATGGTTTTCATTGTGAGATGAAGTATTGACTAAGGGGGAGTGATACATATCACCGTAGTATTATTGTCAAAGTTGTGATACAATTGAAATTTGATATTGTGTAGTAATACTATGACACTATATAAAAATAATTGAGAACATCTATTTACTTATTATTATGGCTACGGATCTTCAACAACTATGATGTTGAGTTGAACACGTTCAGAATCACTGGAGTACTTGGAGTGACGAAGAATTCAAGGAATGTTGAAGAACCAAGGAAATCAAGCATTTGGATGAGAAGCTACAAAGTTTATTTATTTTGTAATCCATATGTGTTGATAGTTTGTCACTAAAATTGACAAAGGGGGAGATTGTTAGAGCACTGCTTGGGAGAACTCGCAAGCGTTGATATCTCAAGCTTGTTTGTCAAGTTTAGTTATCAAAACTATACGTCTTAATTTCTAGTCTACTTATAGATATGTCTCGAATTAGGATAGAATATGTAGTTGAGATTTAGACTTCACGACGTTCATCTATTGAAGACAAATATCTACTAAGGGGATCTTGGAGGAACTTCGTCAACCAAAGGTATGTGGAGACTTGAACTCATATATCACTCAGAAGTCTATTATATTCTATCTCCTATTGAGACTAAGTCGTATAGCTATATAAACTTTACATTATACATATTTGATATTTTGAGCTGAGTTTAACTCACTTATATATTTCTCGAAATATGTATTGGAACGCTTTTTGCATTAACTACATTTATCACTATTCTTGAAGAAAGTCAAAAGATGATCATATGAAAATCGCCTTTTACATCTTACATGATTTGTATGAGATAGTCATTTGTTGTAGACTCGGAATGTTTTGTATTGATAAATACATCACTTGAAAATTGCTTATAAGCTAATAGTTTGTGTGAGACATCTATTTTCGTCTTCGAAGAATGTTTCAATGATCGAAATGGGAGTTTAGAACTATTAATCATTGTTTGGATATAACACAATATGCATACCCGTATGCAAACTGTTGTAAGAATGATTCAAGTCCGGGAACCAAGTATGCATACCCATACGCGAACGGTTTTAACTGTCAAAGACCGGGAACTAAGTTTGCGTACCCGTTTGCAAACTGTTTCACCTGAATTCGGTTTGGAACGACAGTTGTGTACCCGTTTGTGAACCGTCGTAAAAGATCAAGTCCAGAACTTAAGTTTACGTACCCATTTGCAAACTTATGTGGTTAAGTTCTAAAATCGGTTAAGTATGATTTCATAAATGCAATCTTTGCAAACCGTGGCTAAAATGTTCATAAACTGATTCTTTTGAATCAATCCGATTTTGCTTCAATTGTGTCTTGTATACTTCTATGAGAATATAAACTATTGAACAACTCTATAAGTAACACAATTAGATTCATTTGATTATCATTTGATCTTGAAGTGTTAAGATGAACCTGGTTAATACAAAAGTGTTCATATGGCTAACTTCGGTTAACTGTTATTGAGACAACTCAATATACACGTTTAGGTACAGTTGCCCATATCTAAATAAAGGCATATTTCATTTGTGTGTAACAAGCTAAGACCATCTAACGGTGCAAACTTAGTTTGAATCTTCAATCAGGTTTTTCATCTAACGGTGAATATTGATTGCTTTGTCTCAAAGTTATCAAACTATGATTTGAAGACTATATAATGGAGAAATCTAACAACTAGGAAACCTAATCCCCACACCTCATATGTGATACTAGTTGCGACTATAGTCAATTCTCCTTTAACCTAGGTTTTTCCTAAAACCATTATAGGTTAACGACTTAAAGACTTCATTGGGATTCTGAATCCATACCCAACTATTTTCACTGTAGTTGCATGTTCTGATCTTACTTGTTCTATCATATTGAGTACTATCTTCTCTAAAATATGCTCGAGATTTATCTCTGATAGGTAAGATATAAAAAGTAATCACAAAGCTCTTCGTCTCATTCTTTATGATTCCACAATAACTTGTTCTACTACCATATAGTTAAGTTATTTTGAGGTGATTGATATTTCTAGGTTGTTCTTCGTGAATATAAAACTGGATTATCAATTAGTTCCTGTTCACCTTGATTTATCAAAAGACTGAACAAAATGTTCGTAAGTATTTCTATGGGAGATAGATTTATCTATCAGAATAAACTTTTCTGTGGGAGAAAAATTTGTTTATCAAGTCTTCGAATATGCGTCTTAGCAACTCTTAGTTATAGGTGAGATCAGCTAAGGGAATCAACTATGTAGATCCCTGCTGGATTCAGAGACATAAGGAATGCGACTGTACCTTAATCAGTGTGAGATTGGTTAGGGCTCAACTATATTCCAGTCCGAAGTTAACTTGTAGTAGGCTAGAGTCTGTAGCGTCTTAATACAGTGTGGTGTTCAAATATGGACTAGGTCCCAGGGTTTTTATGCATTTGCAGTTTCCTAGTTAACAAAACTTCTGGTGTCTGTGTTATTTCTTTTCCGCATTATATTTGTTTATATAATTGAAATATCATAGGTTGTGCGTAGTTCAATCAATTGGTAAATCTAACCTTTGGTTTTTGATTGAAATTGATTGACGCTTAAACATTGGTCTTTGGTACCATTCAAGTTGTTTCTCATAATAATCAGGCTCACGGATTCTATCTGTTTGATTTGCTGATTATATTGAGAAACAAAGATATAACTCTTGGATATATTTTCCTTGATTGAGTCTGATTTTCAAGTTGATTCTCTTAGAATTATATTGGAGTTAGTCCATACAGATTTCCTAACGAAATATTGGGTGTGGTTGTTAGATCCCCGCTTTTTAAATTGTTATTGATTTTCACTCAATCCTTAGAAGTACTAGATACACCTGCAGAAGAGCTAACAACCACTCTCCTTCTGTTGTACTTTCTTCTTGATGGTTCAGGGGCATAATTATTTGAATTTGAGCTATCAACACAGGTTATACGCTTGTTTCCCTTTGGATCTTGTCCAACCTCTCCACCATCATAGGTATTTTCATAGTGACCTGAAACTCCACACTTCTTAGATTTCCCCATTTACTTCACATGGTGAGCTTCATCATAATAAGAAATTCTTTTGTTCCTTGGTCTTCCAGTTTTCCTTATGATAACAGGAGGATTAATGAATTCTACTAATATTTTCTGCACAAAAAAAGAATGAGAAAATATGAGTTAGTGTTCTGATAGCATGTATGAAACCCTAAAAGGTTGTGTACTATATAAAACATGTATGAAACCCTATGTTGATGGTGGATTTTCAACAAGGGTCAAATCCGTAAAATCATGATACTGCATGTTTCTGGTACAACTTCAGGCATGTGACGATTCATATTTTACAAATCCATGATGAACATGTCTTTCGAAAAGCCTCCACTAGATGAGCATTCGATCCCTGGCATTTCATTGTGCACTCTATGTAGAATAATAGAATTGGGCGGTCCTCCTACATAATTATTTGTTGAGAGGGCTTAACGCCTTCAGGACGTCGGTGGTACTCACTTTTCCCTGACTACATGAAAGCAAACCCCTCTACATAGAAGAATGATTGGGCGGTTCTCCGTAAGATTGAGAGCAACAACGCCTTCAGGACAGTGACACTCACTGATCCTGACTATGTAGAGCTACCGTGTATAGACTCGGGCGTTCTCCGAAAGATATGAGAGCGCCTTCAAAATATTAGCCGTCTCCTGACTATGCACATAGATTAATTCTGCCGTGACATTCACCACTGGATTCCCAGAATGATCTATTATTTCTCATATTCCATGTTCGAATCCACGGCCTGATCTCATGGAATGGCAATAACAATTGCTCCTATTCCATGGTCGAATCCACTGTTAATCTCGTGAAATGGTAAAGGATAATTTTATTACTCCGATTCTATGGTCGAATCCACGATCCCATAGAATGGTAATGCTTATTTTATTACTCCAAATTCATGGTCAAATCCACAGCTGATCCTATGAATTGATAATAAATAACTACTCATTTTTATTTGTTCAATTTCATGGATCAGCAACAAATACTCACAGTCGGGCATCTGGACCATCACTGAGTAAGCCCCACAAAAATGGTGTAAGTGTACTCACCAATGATGCACGACCGAGCACCTGGATGCACGAAAGAGCATCCAAAAATATGAATAGATGAGGAATCCTACACAAAACAAGAGAAAACAACAAATATTAATAAAATAATAAGGAGCGCCCAGGGGCCGGGCCCAGCGACCGGCCTGTCCCCATGCTTCTCTCATTATTTTGCCCTATTTTGTTATTTCATGAACTCATGAAAAAACTCCTTGATTTTAGCAACTTTCCTTGTTTTTACAAAATTCATGAATTCTCCATAACTTCACGGATTCATGAAAAATAATAATATTATAAACAAGGAAAGGTGTGCGGGACCGGGAAACATGGCCTGCCGGCCATGCCTCAGTCGTGGTCGGTCTCACACCTTACAATCCTTAGCCTATCATAATAATCATTCCCCAACTCATGAATCTCCTCTGTTTCATCAAAACTCATGGATTCTCCATAACATCACGGATTCATGAAAAATAACATTATAAAATAGGGAAAGAAGTGCGGGATCGGGCAACGTAACCGGCCGGCCATGCCCTAGCCGGTCCCACATCCTGTAATCCCTAGTCTTTTATAATTATTATTTTTCTAAAAATTCATGAAACTCCTTGGTTTGAGCAAAAATCATGATTTCTTCATAACTTCTCGAATATTGCTCAAATCATGAAAATTCAAAAGCCAACGTGGTCACATGACCGGCTAGCCTCTCACGGTAATTTTGGATGTTAAAATACTCTTATTTTAATATTTATAAAATACTAATTAATTGAGCATACATGCTCATTCCAACAAAAATCAAGAATTTCGCTCAAGATGAAACTCTTCTGAAAATTCATAATGTTGCTCGAACGCACATCAGAAAATACTGAAACTCTCAGTACGGAGACACGGACACCACGATAACACATGCATGCTTTAATGACCGACCAGAGTCATTCCTGGGTATTGTACAAAGCCGGTCCCACACGTTTCCACACTTTTGACCTAATTTGCGCAATCGCTCATATTGGGCCCAAACTCTCTCCAACCAACCTAGGAATTGCTCAAACGGACAACAGCTGGTCCCGTGACCATCAAGAGCCGGTCCTATGCTCTCTTGGTCGGTCCCATATTTCATTCCTAGGTTTTATCACTTAATGCTGAACCCATCAGTAATTCAATTAATGATGAAACCGGCACTTAATTATCATTCCTTCACCGACTCTCCAACTGAGAACCCTGGTGCATGCTTATTCGAGAAAATGGGCATCACATGGACGTCCATAGTCTCATGTGGTCGGTCCCTCCTTTGCTCATGACCTATTTTCAGCAATTCGTCGACTAATGAGCAATTCATCAAAAATTAGGGTTTTCGAACAAACGCTCAACAAATCATTATTCTGAGCAAGTTTAAACACTAAAAAAATATGTTGATCCATCAAGAAACACGCGTATTAATCATATAATATTTGGTAAACTACCAATATTCTAATATTTTATTGGGTCATGTCACCGATAAATATTTAGTCGAATTGAGCAATACTTGCTCAGTTGCTCGAATATTGACCCAACTATCAATATTCCGTAATTTATCAGTATTTCGTCGAATCAAGCAATACTTGCTCGGTTGCTCGAATAATCCACATATATTCAGTAACTTATCAATATTCAACAACTCGTTGAATTTACAATATTTGCTCAGACGAGCAACGTTAACATTCATGAATTGCTGAGCATTTGACAAACATGCTCGATTCAACAAAACCTAGGCTCATTGTCTAATCAGTCAACAACTGACAAACTAAATACACGTATGTCATCAGACTCCACGATTCGTGAGATATCAATCACGTCAAATTGGGGGATAACAATTAGGGTTTTGGTCTAGCGGCCTACATCACGTGGATTCATCCACAACAAGAAATTTGCGTAAGTTTTGTAAACGGTTGAAGGAGTTAGCAAAGTAGTGGATGCACGATCTGTCAAGTCTCCACGCGACATGGAATTGACTTTGCCACGATCTTCCACTTGCCCACTCTTCCACTCATGAAACCGTCATACTTACAGGGATCAAGGTGTTCACAACTCCGACATATAAATAAGTCTCTGAAACCATGATTGACGACAACGAATGATCACTAGCTATCAGCAATCGGCCACACAGAATTTCTCGAGTAACTACTCTCAAGAATTCATCAATCCATTAGAACTTATTCGAACTCAACAGTTCACCAATTATTGCAGAAACCTTCAACACATCCACAATCCTTGATCATCACTGATCCCACATAATTCCCAGCTTCCCTCTTATAGATCAACCCATCTCGCTCTTTGCGGCCGAATTGACTCTAGAATGGCCATTGACTTGGTTTAGGCCGGAGTTCTACAGATTGATCTCTCGAATCTAAGCACTCCCTTTGTAGTGCATTTGTGTGAGGTTAACCAGTTTGCCCGGTTCGAGGAGTCTCGACAACACGCTCGACTCTTCACTTCCCTAAAAAACCAGTGAATCGTTTTTCCCAATCTACATATTGGAGACCACAGTGAGAGATTAATCTCTCGGTTGCAATCCCATATTTTCACAAAATGGTTGATCTTAGGTCAGGTTCAGTCACAAATACTAACCTTAACAACTCTTGCACCAGTAACAATGGTGGAGATCTAGAAACTACTCATGTTTCCAACAACCGCACGGGCGATACTACTCATGTGCAAACCAAAATTGGAGACAATCCTCTCTTCGGCAGGCATCCCGAAGAAATCAGAGAAAATTCGCCTATTATTGCTGACCTCATGAAGGTCCAGGAAGTTCTTGCCAAAAATCATACTAACATGGCCGCGACGCAGAAAGAGCTGTGCAATTACCTCAAGACTCTTACTGACAAGTTGTCAAGATAAAACTCGGGAAAAAGGGAAAGAAAAGGAAACTCCTCCAGCCACGGATCCTGAAGTTATCCCAGTCCCTGACGATAATGAAGCCTGCAAAACCGCAGAACCTGAACCTACCACTTTCATCACTCGCGAAGACCTGGAACGCTTTATGGAGAATCGGGGAAAGAGGCACACACCATCCGTGCACCGCCATTAACCTCCATATCCTGCTGCCACACAAAGGATTCCTCTCCCAAAAGGTTACACCTCTCCAACATTTACGTTGTACAATGGAACAGGGAATGCTCGAGAACACGTCTCTCGATTTCTAGAAGCATTAGGAGAGCATGAACATAACCATGTTGTCCGTCTAAAGGATTTCTCGAAGTCTCTGACAGGCCGAGCATATACTTGGTACAACAACATCGCATTAGGGAGTATAGCCAATTGGGGAGAAATGATTAATGTTTTCTATAGAAAATATTTCTTTGTCTCTGAGCAAGTTACTCTCTCCGACTTGGGAAGGATGTCTCAGAAGAATAATGAACATCCGAACGACTACGTAAAGAAGTTCAGACTCTAGGCTCTGGATTGTCACGATCCAAATGTCACTGAACAACAACTGGCGGACTTGTGCATCAACGAGATGATCACAGTCTACAGAGCCTTACTTGAAAATCTCCGGTTTCAGACCTTTCCAGAGCTTCATGAAGCGGCCAAGCGATCAGTAACCATTGCTCCAGCTTTGTTAGAAAGAACCAAAACTGTCAAAGTCGAGGAACCCAATGACCGAAGCGGCACCAATAGGCGTCTGGTCAATAAGCAGTACAATGTTGAAGCTTCCATGAATGTTGCTGAAGGGAGCAAAAGAAAAGCTGAAGCACAACCACATAAGAATGCTCTTCCAGTGTCCAATCCCTCAAAAACGCCAAGGAAAGATGGTCAAGCCAAGAATGCACAATCACCTGCTCAAAATCAACAGAATGATCAAGATGCACTTGACTTCCCCTTTTATATTGAAGAAGTGATCGAACTATTGGAGGTCTGAATCCAAGATGGTGCGATCAAATTGCCTACTGTAAAAAAATGAACCAACTGAAGAACAAATGGAAAATGCACGCTATTGCCATTTCCATAGGTATGTCAGTCATCCAACGAGTGATTGTAGAACCCTGAAACGCATATTCAAAAAAAAGGCTGACTCAGGGGAACTGAGGACTGAAGGAGTGCACATAAATCCTATCCCAATCAGGACATTCACACTCTCTGAGCAACCGGTCAAGGAAGCAGTTCAATCCCTAATTGAGCATGTCTGTGAGTTACTATACTTGTCGAAAGCTCAAAGAAATGGTATGTTTGTTGCATTGAACCACATCATGTCTGGGAAACAATTAAACATTCAGGATATATGCTCTGAACCTCCAGCAACTGATAAAGAGATGTACGACTGGGGACTTCTCACTACAGTCCATCTCAAAGGAAATAAATTCAAGCGAGCATTGGTTGACGCTGGCACTGCCGTTAACATCATCTCTTTGAAAACCCTCAGGGCTGCTGGCATCACTAGACAGGAAGCAACACATGCTCCTATCTTAGTCAGAGATCATGAGGGAATCCCTAGGGGTGCCTACGGTTATATCGTCCTCAAAATGAAAGTTGGAGAAACTTGGACAGAAACATAATTCCATATAATCCGAGAAGATCCAGGATACGACATGGTTCTTGGGCGAGCATGGATTCATGATGGAAAGGTCACTACAACATCCTTAATTGCACAATTCTCTGCCGAGGGAAGCTCTGACTCAGAGGAAAGCTCTAGTTCGGAAGAAATGGAGGGCACTCCACCATTTAAGCATTTGGGAAAAGTCGAAGCCTTGATGGAACTCACACGAAAACCTGAAAAAAGCGCACATGAATTTGCCAAAAGGTTCTGCACGCAGGCAAGTCTCATCCCCAATCATGTATCTATATTACCAACTTTCAAATATGCTACTTTGGTCAGGGGACTTGATCTTTCCCATGACTCGGCAGTCACCAAACGCTATGAGTGATTAGTCTAACCTCAGCAATACTTTACCAAGTGGTTAGATGCCGAACCTTTCAAAATTCAGCATTTCACCAACACGGTCATTGACAGAATAATGACCGAGTTCCACAATCAGTATCCTAAATGTTCTCCCCTGCACGAGTGTCCATATGTGCCACAAAATCGGAAAACTTCACCGATAGTGCATCCCACTGTGCGAAGAATCCTGAACAAACAAAAGAAATTCGGGGCACGACCAGCTAAGCCTAACAAGTTTCGTGAAGGAGATTTGGTTCTTAAGGCAACTAGGCGTAATTCGCATTCTGTAAAGAATTCTAACTGGGAGGGGACTTTCATGATCGCTAAGTCGGCAGCTAGAGGATATCACAAATTTGCTGACATGAAAGGCAAGACAAGTATACCAGTGATTCATGAGAATTGGCTCAAGATTTTCGACGCATGAAGCATTCAACGTTGGGTGTTTTATGCTCAAGACAAACGCTCAAGACATTTGACGTTTGTGTTTTAGGATTTTCTTTACCTGTATTTCAATTCCTCCAAAATGTTTGCAATACTTGCATTCAGTATTTGAAGTCAGCAATTTATCAAAGTTCTTTTATTTAAGAAAAAATCTCTATCAAATCCAAATATTCAAAAGAAAATCCTCAATCACTCAAAAACTCAAAACCTATCAAAATTCAAAACCAAAATAAAACTCACACCTCTCAGAAGTTCAATGTTCAAGAGATTACAGAAAGAAGACTTGAGGAAGCCATCAAAGTATGATTTTTGCTTCACGGCATTCTCCAAGACTTGCAAAGCTGCTTTCTCTAATTCCAGTTTTTGAGTCAACCCAGCAAACTTAGCCTTTTTCTTCACCACAACATCACTGGTAAAAGGTATATTCTTTACTACTGCATCCTTGATGGTGTTGATCTTCTGACGAAGCCACTTCAAGTTAAAGGCAAGCCTCTCAGAATTCTCCAAGTTGTACTTCCAATCATAGAGTACATCCGAGTGAAAGTACTTCTGGGCCTGACACGAATATCATTTATGACATGCAATATGTTTCCTAATTGCATTGTCAATAAGTAGCTACGTTCGGGATCTCTTGTAACGACGATATGGTGGTAGGTTGGGAAAACCCACAATAAATACTGCAAGTGCACAGTGTCTAACTAGTAGAACAATGGCAAGTACAGGTCGTTCCCACGAGGAGTATGAAATACTCTACTAACTAATACCAAAAGTAACCAATCGACAAGATGATGTTTTACCAATTTTTCATAAATTTAGAACAAAATGAAATAATAATAATTCTAATGATAAACAAATAAGAATGGGGTTATTAAGGTTTTCGGTTTCCACCAATTAATTATGCAAACTCTACTAATCTTTTAGAATATATTCCATGCATTTTCCAATACTGTTTCTCCGTTATAGTTTCCTTCGCTTCATGGGTAGTGACTCTAAAGCATTACCTATTTATCCTTGCATACCACGTCTAAGGATTTAACCGAAGCACGAAATATCAATTCAAAAGCATAAATAATCTAGAAAATCACATGAGCAATTATATACCAAGCTATTATGAAGAAAAACTATTAATCAATCAAATCACTATTAAGCATATAAATATAGAGTTTACACAATAAAATTGGTTTCTACCTAAACCCTAACATATGCTCTAGCTAGACATGGCTTTCTCAAAAGCCATAAACATATGAAAATTAAAACTAGCTAAGCAAATACGAAAACGGGAGGAATTAATCTTCAAACCCTACTCCCTGTTTACAGCTGTGAGAGTCGCCGTCTCTTCCCTCTCACAGCCTCTGGTCGGCCCCGTTTCTGAATCTGCATCTCTTCGGTTATGTACAGGTGCTGCTGCAGGTCATATTGGAACCTCGCTAAATTTCCAAGGCCCGGTCCAATTTCTAAATCCAGACCCAACACAACTTCTGTTTTCTGACCTAGGCCACTGCTTCCTTACATCCATTTGGCCATCACCACTGGTTGCCTTGGTCCGTCCAAGCTTATTATTCCTCGACCAACAAAATCGCATCCCTGAGTCCTGACCTTCTACCACCAGTAGCACAGCTCAATACAAATAAAACCAGTTCAGCCAACACCCGCAACTTCTTCGCCACAGCTCGACCAAGTTCAGTTCTCAACTGAATTTCAGCTATCGATCCATCATGGCAGCAACACCAGATCTTCGTACGTCTTCAACCCATCTTTTCCTCAACTTACTTCGGACACTTCAAGCATCTTTACTTCTTCGCAACTCCATATATCCATTACTTCATCGACGATGTCTAAGCTTCCAATTCAGACCATATGGAAACCAATTCATCTAACATAAACATCCAGCTCTGCCGCTGCCAATCACCAGCCATTAGCTTTGTAACTCAAACTCGAGCACAACACCATCAACTAGATTCGTCTTGCTCCAACTTCATCTTACCACCAGCTGCAACCCTTGACCATCTTTATATCACTGAACAGCTTCCTCGATGGAATTCGAGCCACGAATTCACCCCAGAGTCATCACCAGCAACTGGTTCACCCTGAACTACTAAATTTCTACACCGGCAGCAGCAGCTTCTTAGTTTCTTCTCATTTAATCACCACCTCCACCGATCACAGCATAATCAAACCAGCTAACCCATGCAATAAACCGTCATTCTATTTTCTCTCGATTGAAGTCCAGCCAAGTGATCAACTAGCATGTAGCTAATCCCCTATTATAAACCACAACAATACTCAACTTGTTCCCTGCTTCATTGAGGGTATTCCCTGCCACAGATTGGTTTGAAACTCGACCCTAAGACAATATTACTTTTATCACCAGTTCTTTGTCGACCTTGAACTCAAAAACTTCCTTTGAACCTTCGTGCAAACCCACAGGATTCATGGCTATCACCGACAGCATCTTCTTTAGAGTCTATCTCTTATAGAAATCGGCACAGACAACACCATTGCTCGACATCTGCACCACCTGTTCTTCTTCATTTGCTCCATAGATACACAACGACCAAAAGACCATTGCAACGGAATCGAATCGACCCATCACAAAATCCATCTCTGACTGCAATTCTTCTTCATTTCTTGTCCGTGCTATCTCTGTACATCGGTATCATGCATCCCCAGCTGAGTATCCCTTCATATGATTCATCTTGTTCTCAGTAACCTCTTGCCCATAAAAATAATTGTAACTGCAACTGCTCGAGTTTTAATTTTGAATTGGGAAAAGAAGAAACAATATGCCTCAGATACTTTAACATTCCACATAGAAATGTGGTGGTGATAAAGCCACATGCCCGTTGTTGGAAATCCTGGGCTGCAATGGAGATGAAACACAAACAGACTGTGGTTGTACTCAAAAGCTTTCAAGGCTTTGGTGATTTCTTTTAGACAAATATTTCTACCCTTCCAACGAATTGGCAATTGCAACAGGTATGTGAAATACTGCCTTCAGGATACAATGAAAGCCCTACAACCGGAAATTGGATTCAAGGTTTGCACCCCTTGACCCAATCAAGAACACATGAAAAGAAGGTTCTGATGATGCTTTAGAAGAAGAGAGAAAACAGAGAAAGGGTTTTCAAGAGATGATTTCGAAATGGGTTTGGGAGATGCTACTTATAGGGGTTTTTTGCATCTGTTGGGAAAAGACATGTCTTTTCACCAACAGGTTTCTCTTCACAAAGAGATGCGTCTCTTCATCAACAGACACTGTCTGTTGAATTTAGAATTTTCTGGAAACTTTTCCAACTGTCCAAACAATTGCATATCCAAAAAATTCTTCCGGGGGCGTTGCCCCCTAGACCCCCACCAGGGGCGGTCTCCCCTAGATGCTACTTATAGGGGTTTTTGCATCTGTCGACCACAGCCTGGGGGGCTATGCCCCCCAGGACCCCCCTTCGCAGCGCAATTGAAAATATTCCAACACCCGTTACTTGGTGCACTTCAGATAAACAAGTGTAATTCCTTTGTTTCATTATTTGTCTTTGCTGGCCGTCAAATGGCTAGTGGTGTGGCAAACTGAATCAGTGCCCTGGCAGCCCACTATCTCATAAATGTTAAACTCTGACTCCATTAGTGTCGTGCATCGCAAATGCCTATTTAGCTTCCATTTAGCCATTTATTCTCTTGATGATAGGAATTGCTTGTACTTTCTACAAAAGCACTAAAATAGTGTTATTAGCCAAAATATCGAGTCCTAACTAATATAAATATGGGTATAAAATGTGGCACTTATGTGCTTATCATATGGCCATACATCTTTCACAACTTCCCATACATGTTGGCATACCCAGTGGGAACGCTCAATCCACCAACAAATACATGATACGGGAGTGAAGCACCAAATGAAGGCTCACAAACAATCTCTGCAGAAGAGTATTCATGTACTATTATGCGGTTCTCGACCTCGGGAGCAACTTCAACAATCATAGGCACAACTTCTTCTGAGACAATATTTTCTACTCTTGGCACAGTTTCTTCTGTTTCGGGAGCAATCACCATTGGTATTTCAGTCTCCTCAACAATATCAATAGCAACCGTCTCACGACCTTGAAGTGTGGAGATGGTTATCTCATTATCAACAACGCCGGGATTACTCGAATCATCATTATTGGTCTCATTATTCCCAACTTCGGCAGTTGACACCTAATAAGAAGATTACATGGATTAGAGAAATTCAAGCATGAGAAGTCAATACAATCGTAAAATCCAGCATGTAAGTGAACTAACATTATCTAAGTTATTCATTATGCATCCAAGACATGAGCAAATAGCGCAAAAGCCATAAAACACGTTTTCCAAATAAGTTCGTCAGAAAATTTTATACTACTGTGTATAAAACGATGAACTGGGAGCAATTGGTAAAGAATCTAAGGTTGAGTCATATACAATTCTCTTCGTATGGATGTCATATACAACATATCAAAATTTCATATCAATTGGATGAACTATCAGGGAGTTTTGGCCAAAACATTGGACGTCATACCAACTGAAAATTTTCTGGAGGTCTCCTGGAAGTTTACTGTTTCATCGATTCCGACCCCTAAAAGTGCGCAAAACTTAAAAATCATCTTTACAAAATCTTGGAAATTTCCTGGGCTTAAGGATTCATGGGTAGATCGCGAAAATCTGATGTCGAATGAAGATTCTACAACATTTTTACTAAAAAACTGAGGCTTGGATTTTTTCTGATGACGTATTTCGGCAAAATTTCTCATATATTTGTTGGGATCCCCATTCATTCATCCACAAATCAGAAAAATTATACTTCTATGAAGATAATACAAAGTAGATACTTACTTGAGGAGTCTCCAACTCATTCGAGGGGTTAACAGGTCCGGCATCAACATTGGGAGTACCATTATCTTCATTCAATTGCGATTCTTAAGGATTCTCTTTCTCACTACTATTTGAAGACGAATGAATAGCATGACTATGTTGGATTTCCACAATAATTTCCTCCTGGAATTTTCAATAATAATCATCAGTATTTTATTCAAGGAAATGCCGAAATCACTTACACGAAAGGATACTTACATCAACCTCTCCATCGATGTTGGATTCCTGAATTGTTCGTACAGAAGAAAGATGAAGACCGTCAATAACCGATGGGGCAAAATTCGGTAACAAATTAGTAATACCTTTTCTAAGATCCTGATTATATGGACAAGAAAACCACAACAAAAGGAGAAATTCTAACAACTCACCAAAGAAGCGGTAGGGGATTGCACTTTATTAGGTATCATTCTATGAGATGTTTTACTTCTTCCTTCTTCACCCTGGGGAATTTCTTGAAGGTATAAGAAGTCTACACATATTCAAGGCCTCACAACATGGCTATCCTACACAAAATCAACGAATGATTAAAAATACGTCTATCTTACTCTCACCAATTGTGAAGAAAAGAGACCTACCTGTGCACATTCTGGAGATGTCTTCCTCTTGTCACTACGATAAATGTATTTTAGCCTCGGTCGAGCATTAATAGAGTCAAGGGAAGGAAAATCTTGCACTGGGGACTTAACATCCCTCAATGAAAGCATACAAATGCTCAAGTTACTGATGCCAGAAGTTTATGTAACTCGGAGTCACGAAACTAGCACGATCAGAGCATGAGGGATAAATACTCATTCCCCTCCACGTGAGTACAATCCAGATTATCCTTCAGATACTCAACTAATGGTTTGTTCATTCGGTGACCTGGGATACATTGGTCGATTCCCATTTGCCGAGCTTCCCTGTCAATATTATATTCCTCTACTCTAAATTCTCCACGCATTACTGATACTAGATGGCCGGGAGTGCAACTTAATATGAAAGATCTCTCTCCACCATTCAAATCAGCACAAATTTTCAATATGATATTTTCTTCAGCAGTATTGAAGGTGATCAATTGTGAGAAAAAGTCAGGGATCGACACCCAGGGGCGAAAATTGAACTCAGATTCAATGTCCAAAATATCAATAATGCATATCTTGTATTGCGGCTGCTTTGTAGACCACCTCATGATCCTGGCATTGTCTTTCTCGAGGAAAGCATGGCGAGTGTCAACATTATGACCTTGCAAAATGCTACGGGGAATCATAGCATAATTTTTAAGATGCTCCCACATCAAAGCTTGGAGGAATATGGTATTAGCATATGTCTCAATTTTCATGAAACCGATAGAAACACTGGAATCAATAACCAAGGAGTCCAAGTTGGAGAACAGTGAACCTAAAAACAGGCTACCAATTGGAAGTTTCTCACCTTTATCCATCCTGATGGCAAAGGGTATCACCAACGGCTTCAACAAATGTCCGTTGTCCTCAAGAACATCTCTGGAAAGCCACAAGCACAGGAAAGCATCAATGGATAGGGTACCATCAACAAGTTCTTCAGGAATTCTATCTCTCGGCCACCAGTATCTCAACCACTAAGCATGGAAAAATTTGGGAGATTCATTGAACTCGTGCATTTTAGTTACCAAAGTACGAGATATCAGCTTCTCCTCTATCGAGAGTTCTCTAGGGAAATTTCCGGTGACTGGAAGATGCAACAAAGCGACTACGTCTTCTAAAGTAATTGTGAACTCTCCCCATTTGCATATGAAGGTGTGAGTAGGAATACACCAACGAGCAAGCAAAGCCACGATACCTGGTATATCATGATTAATGATCAAATCTCCAGCAGCTTGAATGGCTCGCGTCACTTTTACACTATCCAGCAAAGACCTCATGCGGCTGTGGCCTAGAATATTCCTTGCCCATCCAGAAAAATGCGTCAACGACTTCCGAGAAAGTTTGAGTTCCACAAGAGAAGCTGAATAATGCTTTCCTTCCAAACATAACCTAATTATTGCTGAAGGAGACACCAACTTATTCTGAGCAGTAGTTCTGGGATTTATGAGCAACCAAAATGAAAAACCTAAAGGACGTTTTTCAGGCCTATACAAATATTCAAAGAACCTGTCTTCAATGCTTGGAATTTTCTTGGGTTTGGGAATTTCCTCCTTCCCCTTAGAAGTTCCAGAATTGTCATCCCCGGAACAATCATCATCTCTAGAAGATGCATCTGTGGAAACATCATCTCCGGAAGTTTCTATGGAAACGTCACTTTCAACATTATTACGAAGTCGAGTCATCTCCGCCAAATCGCTTCAACATTCCACACAGGTCTCATCAATACAATGGAATTAAAGCAACCAAACAATCACAATGCTCACAATCAGCGTCTGGAAAACAAATGGTAATTCTAAACTCTTACCTATTTACGATTTCACGAACTTAGTGATAACGACATAAAACCTCAAAACTTGCTCGTTCTTTCAAACCTGCAAAGCCGAGCAAAAAACTTATTATTATTTAAAGTCAACATTGGCTTTTCATGAAACTATGAATAATTCACACAATCTTCCATGTGAATATTCGTTGATTTTACGTGTACATACACTATAAAATCGTCAAACTTGCACATACACTACGAATTCATCAATCATGGAAACATTGTTTGATTTTAACAATTTCCCATAAATCAAAATTTTATTTTCTTTTAAATAAAAAAAAACTCCCCCCCCCCAAAAAAAAAAACACCTTTTTTGCTCAAACGAGCATTCGTCACGAAACCAGGGTCTTTTTTATTTTTGTAAAAGTCCACATGTTCCAAATAAAATTTTGAAAGTTTACAAACAGACTTTATCATGAACTCTAGGTATTTTCAAAATTTCCTTTAACCCTAAGGATTATTATTTATTACTTTTATTGCGAACAATTCTACGTTCTTAAAAGTATTTGCAAAGTCCATGTTTTGAAAACGAACTTGGGTTTTCATGAAACCTAATAAACAAAACTTTTACTACTGCAACTATACTATATCTATGCAAAATTTTATGTATCTCTTCCATATTGAGGGTTTTTATTCGTTTCCTAAACTAACGAAAACAGGCATTCATATGTTTTCTAAGAACAAATTCTTCATAAATCCTACGCATGCTTGCAACTATAGGATTTTTGTTTTATGAACAATTCATGAATCATAGATCAAACAACAACAATATTTTTTTTTTGCACGGACTTACATGTCGGCGCCGGCCGGAATTCTGCCGGACGGCGTCGGTGCTGGAAAGGCGTAAAATTTTTTCCTCCTTCCTGCTGCTCGAGTGAACAATAAAAAAAAAAAGATGCTCAGTTGATCAACAATAAAAATATTAGGGTTATTTACCTTTTATATTATTTTAATTTCCAAAACCTAAAACACTTGGGTTTCCTCTTTTGGGCCCTGGCCCGAAAATCCTAAATCGATCAAAACTGGGATTTTAAATGACCAAATTAGCATCACTTCACCTCTCCATGTCCACAAAATAACACTCTATCACACTATCAGGGTCTTCACCCGAACATTTGCTCGTATATGACACCATTGGAGCAAATCGAGGATTCTGAAACTACCTTTGTAGATTGAGTTCAACCACAATCTCGTCGACTGAAAATCACCATCTAATGCTTACTGTGGAACATGGTTGTTCCTCACTAAGCAGGGGACTTAATGTTGATGGTGGATTTTCAACAAGGGTCAAACCGTAAAATCATGATACTACATGTTTCTGGTACGGCTTCAGGCATGTGACGATTCATATTTTATGAAGCCATGATGAACATGTATTTCGAAAAGCCTCCACTAGCTGAGCGTTCAATCCCTGTCATTTCATTGTGCACTCTATGTAGAATAATAGAATTGGGCGGTCCTCCTACATAATTGTTTGTTGATAGGGCTTAACGCCTTCAGGACGTCGGTGATACTCACTGTTCCCTGACTACATGAGAGCAAACCCCTATACATAGAAGAATGATTGGGCGGTTCTCCGTAAGATTGAGAGCAACAGCGCCTTCAGGACAGTGACACTCACTGATCCTGACTATGTAGAGCTACCGTGTATAGATTACGGCATTCTCCGAAAGATCTGAGAGTGCCTTCAGGATATTAGCCGTCTCCTGACTATGCACATAGATTAATTCTTCTGTGACATTCACCACTGAATTCCTAGAATAATCTATTATTGCTCCTATTCCATGGTCGAATCCATGGCCTGATCCCATGGAATGGCAATAACAATTGCTCCAATTCCATGGTCGAATCCACGGCCTGATCCCATGGAATGACAATTACAATTGCTCATATTCCATGGTCGAATACACGGCCTGATCCCATGGAATGTCAATAACAATTTCTCTTATTCCATGGTTGAATCCACGACCTGATCCTATGGAATGGCAATAACGATTGCTCTTATTCCATGGTCGAATCCACCACCTGATCTCATGGAATGGCAATAACAATTTATATTATCTCATTACTCCGATTTCATGATCGAATTCACTGCTAATCTCATGAAATGGTAAAAGATAATTTTATTACTCTGATTCTATGGTCGAATCCATGATCCCATGGAATGGTAATGCTTATTTTATTACTCCGAATTCATGGTTGAATTCACAGCTGATCCTATGAATTGATAATAAATAACTACTCATTTTTATTTGTTCAATTTCATGAATTATTCTACACTGAATTTCATGGATCAGCAATAAATACTCACAGTCGGGCATCTGGACCATCACTGAGTAAGCCCCGCAAAAATGGTGTAAGTGTACTCGCCAATGTTGCACGACCGAGCACCCGGATGCACGAACGAGCATCCAAAAATATGAATAGATGAGGAATCCCACGCAAAACAGGAGAAAACAACAAATATTAATAAAATAATAAGGAACTCCCAGGGGCCGGTCCCCATGCTTCTCTCATTATTTTTCCCTATTTTGTTATTTCATGAACTCATGAAAAAACTCCTTGATTTTAGCAACTTTCCCTGTTTTTACAAAATTCATGAATTCTCCATAACTTCACGGATTCATGAAAAATAATACTATTATAAAATAAGGAAAGGTATGCGGGACCGGGCAACATGGCCAGCCGGCCATGCCTCATCCATGGTCGGTCCCACACCTTACAATCCTTAGACTATTATAATAATCATTCCCCAACTCATGAAACTCCTCTGTTTCAACAAAACTCATGGATTCTCCATAACATCACGGATTCATGAAAAATAATATTATAAAATAGGGAAAGGAGTGCGGGACCAGGCAACATAACCGTCCGGCCATGCCCTATCCATGGCCGGTACTACATCCTGCAATCCCTAGTATTTTATAATTATTATTTTTCTAAAAATTCATGAAACTCCTTGGTTTGAGCAAAAATCATGATTTTTTCATAACTTCTCGAATATTGCTCAAATTATGAAAATTCAAAAGTCAACGTGGTCACATGACCGGCTAGCCTCTCACGATAATTTTGGATGTTAAAATACTATTATTTTAATATTTACAAAATACTGATTAATTGAGCATACATGCTCATTCCAACAAAAATCAAGAATTTCGGTCAACATGAAACTCTTCTGAAAATTCACAATGTTGCTCGAACGCACATAAAAAAATACTGAAAATCTCAGTACCGAGACACGGACACCACGATAACACATGCATGCCTTAGTAACCGATCAGAGTTATTCCTGGGGCTTTCACAAAGCTGGTCCCACACATTTCCACATTTTTGACCTAATTTGCGCAATCGCTCATATTGGGCCCAAACTCTCTCCAACCAACCTGGGGATTGCTCAAACGGAAAACAACTTGTCACATGACCATCAAGAGACGGTCCCATGCTCTCTTGGTCGGTCCCATCTTTCATACCTAGGTTTTATCACTTAATGCTGAACCCAGCAGTAATTCAATAAATGATGAAACCGACACTTAATCATCATTCCTTCACCGACCCTCCAACCGAGAACCCTGGTGCATGCTTATTCGAGAAAATGGGCATCACATGGATGTCCATAGTCTCATGTGATCGGTCCCTCCTTTATTCATGACCTATTTTTAGGAATTTGTCAACTAATGAGCAATTCATCAAAAATTAGGGTTTTCGAACAAACGCTCAACAAATCATTATTCTGAGCAAGTTCAAACACTAAACAAATTTATGTTGATCCATCAAGCAACACGCAGATTGATCATATAATATTTGGTAAACTACCAATATTCTAATATTTTATTGGTTCGTCGAATTGAGCAATACTTGCTCAGTTGCTCGAATATTGACCCAACTATCAATATTCAGTAACTTATCAGTATTTCATCGAATCGAGCAATACTTGCTCGTTGCTCGAATAATCCACATATATTCAGTAACTCATCAATATTCAACAACTCGTTGAATTTACAATATTTGCTCAGATGTGAAACGTTAACATTCATGAATCGCTGAGCATTTTCCAAACATGCTCGGTTCAACAAAACCTAGGCTCGTTGTCTAATCAGTCAACAAATGACAAACTAAATACACGTTTTTCATGCAGACTCCATGATTCGTAAGACATCAATCATGTCAAAAATAATTAGGGTTTTGATTTGGCGGCCTACAGCACGTGGATTCATCCACAACGAGAAATGTGCGTAAGTTGTGTAAACGGTTGAAAGAGTTAGCAAAGTAGTGGATGCACGATTTGTCAAGTCTCCACGCGACATGGAATTAACTTTGCCACGATCTTCCATTTGCCCACTCTTCCACTCATGAAACCGTCACACTTACAGGGATCAAGGTGTTCACAACTCCGACATATAAATAAGTCTCTGAAACCATGATTGACGACAACGAATGATCACTAGCTATCATCAATCGTCCACAGAATTTCTCGAGTAACTACTCTCAAGAATTCATCAATCCATCAGAACTTATTCGAACTCAACAGTTCACCAATTATTGCAGAAACCTTCAACATATCCATAATCCTTGATCATCACTGATCCCACACAATTCTCAGCTTCCCTCCTACAGATCAACCCATCTCGCTCTTTGCGGCCGAATTGACTCTGGAATGTCCATTGACTTGGTTTCGGCCGAAGTCCTACAGATTGATATATCGAATCTAAACACTCCCTTTGCAGTGCATGTATATGAGGTTAAGTAGTTTTCCCGGTTCAAGGAGTCTCGATAACACACTCGACTCTTCACTTCCATAAAAAACCAGCGAACCGTTTTTCCCCATCTACACCCTAAAAGAATCTTTGTTATTATTCTATATTTAATGCATAATAATCAATACAATTTGTTTTTAATATTACAATAAAATGTTTGTTAATACCCAGTCAACTTCACTTGACAGTGGTTCAAACTCTGGTGCATATGTATTTTTGTAATAATCAACACTGTATACAGGGTCACAATAACTACAACATGAAAACAAACAAAACAGAGGAATCAAAAAAGAGTGTGACTTACTCAACCCAGTTTGGTCTCAAAGGTGTCAAAACACATACTGCATGTTGACATGGAATCCCTCATCTTCCACTGCAAATAGCTACATGTCTTATTGGGAAGATCCACAGTGAAAACAGCCTCATGTACACTAACAACCTCATAAAACTTTCCCCTTACAGTACCAGCTAACTCAAAAATATGAGTTAAGTCCATCATCTTTTGAATAAGCTTTATTTCCTTTAGAACTAACTAATCATCTTGCCATTTTTCACTTTCATTCCTTCTCTTGTAGAATAGACCCATCACCAGTTTAGCATACATTTTTCCCAATGTAATGATAGGCTTATCTCTTATATTATTAATCATGTTATTGAAAGATTATCAAAAATTGTTGTTGATGTGCTCACACTTGCTATCATTTGGAAAATGAGACCTAGACCAGGTTTCAGGTCTTTCATCCATGAGATACCTTGCAACTTGTTCATTCTCAGCTGCCATTTTATCCATGTGTTGCTAAAAATAAATATAAATAAGGAAATGTCATTCGCACGCTGTGTATGCCTATTTTGCAGCTCAGCTAAATTATATCATGTGTATTCCTAACTTGTAATTGAATTCTATGTTTTTGTCTAGTTTGTGAGGAAAAACATACCTGAAAGTGTCTTTTCTTGTAACATTTGGCAGCATTCCAGAAATGAGTTTGTAAGATGAATCCCTTGAAATACTTTTTGAAGCTCTTCATTAAATGTCTGCCAAGTAATGTTAATCAGAAATATTTATTAAAACAAAAGAAAACACAAAGGAATTAGATTAAGAATATTATAACATTACATGAAACATAATATGTGCTCATCCAAGCATAAGTGATAGTCACAAGCTTCACTAATCCCTTTATGCTTGTCTGATATAAATGTGAAATGCAAGTCTTCACCCAATATAGCTTTCAAGTCTTTGAGAATTATCTTCCAGTTCTCAATGGTTGCATTCCTACACACAATTATACCAAGAGGAACTAACCCATTCTGCCTATCAAGTCATGTTGCAGCCAATAAAATACCACCAAACTTCCCAAACATATGACAAGCATCCAATCCAATGACTTTCCTATAACCAGCCAAGAAACCCTCTATAACATGATTAAAACAGAGAGTCGTTGACAAGAATGTGTTGTTTGTACTTCCATATGAGAAGGTATCCACACTGCCATGCATTTTTTCCTGTAATTATAAACAATGAATACACTACAAAGACAATCTTCCTTAGAATTTTTGTTATCATTAGACTAACTAAAAACAAACATAACAAACAAGAAATTCAGTTAACATTGTTACCTTCATCATTTCACAAAATGCATAAATTTTCTTGTATTGCTCCTCAAAGCTACCATAAAGTTTCCGAAACACAATATTTCTTTCCCTTCATGTTGTATGGTATTTAATGTTGACATGCATTATCTTGTTGAACTCGGAATCCAAGGATTCAAGATCAGGGATTTTGGCTTTATTGCCAAGAGTCTTCAACCTTTCATGTACCAATCAGCTACAAATAATGGATTGCACATATGTTCCTCCTTTTAACATCACAATTACATGTGTGCTCCGGATTCCAACTTCTTAGAGTGAATGTATTTCCTTCACCCTTCATAACTCTTCCATAAATAAAGAAAAGACAGTTGGTCTTCTTATTATGAATGCACTTCCCTAATATTTGTGTTGTTTGAATCACTTAACTTAACCTGGTGTTTATGCTTCACACAATGGCCCCTCAAATGTTTCCTGAATGCATATTTACTAACAAACTTACTTTCCTTCACCAAGCTATAAGGATTCAGTTGCTGAAAAGTAACACCTTTAGGGAACATTTATTCAACTTCATCTTCTTTGAAATGTTATGCATACTCTTCTTCAAACTTTGTGTTATCACGAGGCTCTGTACATTTAGTCCCATTGGAGTCAGAGCAATGTAAGGGTACTTCTAGTAGATATACACGGTGATTAACTGGGTTTTTCTAATCCACACTAACTGGTTAAAAAATATTTATGTATTTAGTTGTGGGTTGTGAAAAAGCATGGGTCTAACAACCACGCCCAATATTTCGCTTAGCAATGTGTATGGACAAACTCTAATATTCTTTTATGAGAATCAACTAGACAGTCAGACTCAATCAATAGAAAAGTATATCAAAGAGTTTATATCTCTATCTGTCGATTTAAATCTTACTCAAGCAAAATGCGAGTGTCGATTAAATACACAAGAGATAACTCGGATGGTACCAAAGACCAATATCCAAGTGTCAATCAATTTAAATCAACAACCAAAAGGTCGGATATTCAAATTGATTGAACAACGCACAACCTGTATTATTTTAATTATATAACAAATATAATGCGGAAAAGAAATCACACAGACACCGGAATTTTGTTAACGAGGAAACCGTAAATGCAGAAAACCCCCGGGACCTAGCCCATATTGAACATACATTATATTAAGCTGCTACAGACACTAGCCTACTCCAAACTAACTTCGGTCTGGACTGTAGTTGAACCCCAACCAATATCACACTGATCCATAGTACAGTTATGCTCATATGTATCTGATCCCAGCAGGATACTACGTACTTGATTCCCTTAGCTGATCTCACCCACAACTAAGAGTTGCTACGACCCAAAGTCGAAGACTTTAATAAACAAATCTATATCACACAGAAAAGTCTACGGTAATAGATAAATCCATCTCCCACGAATATACCTATGAGTTTTGTTCCGTCTTTTGATAAATCAAGGTGAACAAGAACTAATTGATAAACCAGACTTATATTCCCAAAGAACAACCTAGTATTATCAATCACCTCACAATAGTCGTAATCGACGCATCGAAAAAAGATATTATGGAATCACAAATGATGAGACGAAGATGTTTGTGACTACTTTTTATCTTGCCTATCAGAGATAAAAATATCAATCCAATTATTACAATTGTACTCATATGATAGAAAAAACAAGATCAGATCACATAACTACAAGAAAGTAGTATCGGTCTTGCTTCACAATCCCAATGAAATCTTTAAGTCGTTAACCTGGTTTAGAAGAAGAAACCAAAGGTTAAAGGAGAATCGACTCTAGCTTAGCACAACTAGTATCACACATAATGTGTGGGGATTAGGTTTCCCAGTTTCTAGAGTTCTCCCTTATATAGTCTTTCAAATCAGGGTTTGTAATCAATGTTAGATTGGTAACAAAGCATTCAATATTCACCATTAGATGAAAACCTGATTAGATTCAAGCTAATATTTATCAACCGTTAGATCGAAAACATAGCTTGTTATACACAAATGAAATGCACGTTTGTAGGCTTGTGTAACCATAACCAAACTTGTACATTAGTTGGTTCAACAATATTTAATCAAATGGTTAGCCATATGATAACTTTCATATCAACCATATTATTATTCACCATAACTAGTTCAAATTACTCAAATGAACTAGTTAGAGAGTTGTTCAATTGCAAGAAAATCTCATGTACTACACAAGACACAATTGAAGCAAAAATAATTTGATTCACTCGAATCGGTTCATGAACTATATAGCCACGGATTGCAATTGCATTCCTTAGTTTATAAAGATAAGTTGACAAATATCTTTTTTAGACATAACCTACTCAAGTTCGCGGACTTAAGTTCCCAAATGGAGTTCACAAACTCCAACAGAAATTCTCGGGTTTGAGAACTTTACCAGTTCGCGGACTTAGCTCACGCACTTCTATGGTTTCACTTGATCAACAAAGTTCGCAAACTTTGGTTCAAGCAATAAGGACTTATACATATATGTGTTTCCACAACAATGCTTATATCCTCCAATGGTTATATAGTCTAAACTCTTATTTCAATCATTTAAACATTCTCAGAGGACGTTATATAGTTGTTATTCACAAATCATTTTTCGTCAGAGCAATTTTCAAAGTGATTGAAACTTAACATGACTTTCGTATCTAGGTAAAGATGAACATGGCTAAAGTGAAAGCTTTACCAACACATATTTCGAGAAATAGATAGGCGAGATATACTCGGGCTCAAAATACAAAATGTGTATACAAAACGACTTTTGTCTCAAGATATGAGATAAATAGACTTTTGAGTGAAAGATAAGTTCAAGTCTCCACATGCGGCTCAAAATACCTTAGCTATAGTAGACTAGAAATCAAGACTTATAGTTTTGATCACTAACATTGACAAACATGCTTGAGATAGCAACGCATGCGAGTTTGACCGAGCAATTCTCTAACAAAGCCCAACATGTTCATCTTTCTCTGATACAAATAAACAAAAAAAAACAATTGAATTAGTTATAGTAATATCAAATGCGGGTCAAACAGAACAAACAAAAAGAAAAAAAAAATAATAGAATGAAAGAAAAAAATTACTTTTTTCTTATTCTTTGTCAGAATTCATCAAGTCCCCATAATGGTCCTCTACAAAGCCACAAAGACAAGGGAATTAGTACTAAACAACATTTAAAACAAACCCAACAAATATTTTTTAAATAATGACAAAAACTAGTGTAGCAAAGCATTTACCTTCATTGTCATTCTCAAACTCCACCTCACCAAAGTTTGGATCACCACCATCACTTTCATCCTCATCCTGAGCATCACTTGCAACAACATCCTAATCATTACTTGCACCATCATCACCTATTTCACTTGCACTACCATCTGCAAGATACCCATTCTAAGCTCTTTGCAGAAAAAGCTTATAATTCTTGTCTTTTTTCTCTTCACTTTCATACCCTCTTACACTGATCAAGTCATCATCAGGATTACACTCATCTTCTTCAATATTCTTCAAGTGCAGAACATACTCATCACTTTTATTGTACTCTTGGGAAATTGTAAACAAATCTTCTACCACACCATCCCGTGTTGCATCTTGAACCCAAAAGTCATGTTTGAATTATTCCTCAAATCCAGGTATCCCATTAACTTGATCAGCTACACTAGCTTCTGTGTTGAGTCAATTCTTAAGTTATCTTTGGATTGTTCTCAGCTACACTAGCTTGTGTGTGTTGAGTGAATTCTGGAACATAGACATTTTATTCATCTTCATCATCTAAATCAATGAACATTATTGTAGGATTCTTCTTCTTGATCCTATCTATTCTTGGACTTCTTCTTACCGTGTTTCCATCTTTAAATCTTTTTGTTACAGTCTTGGGTGTTGAATTACTACAACCAATGTTTATTTGGAGTCTTAGAGACTGGTTTCTTTGGAGTCACATTCTTTTGGAGTGCCAACTGAGGTGTGTGTGTGGGGTGGGGGGTGGGGGGAGGGTGCGGTGACTCTGCATAAATTTGATATATCTCACCATTCTCATCGATTGGCACTACTTGCAAATGCAGTGCAATCCAACCAATTTCATCTTGTTGTGCATTATCCTAGAAATACCAAAACTTTTAATCATTAATGATGGATAATGGTAAACATGGATCAAAAAACCAAAGAAAGTCTAATGTCTCCCGACTGGTCAATCTCATCACATGAATAATCCTAGACTTTAACTGATTCACACTAATATCTACTCTGGAAAAACCCTTAAACTCAAAACACATTGCAGTGTTGATTTCATGCTCAACCTTAATATCGTTGGTTAGAAACATGTCATGTTGAACAACATTTATAACCTCTTGAACCTCTTGCTTTCTACAATAAGAACAACATATATATCAAACAAATTCTGGAAAACCCTATCTAAATCATTATCAGGCAAACCATAGAAAACCCTAGAAAAATTAATTTCAACCTATAAAACCATAACTATTTTGAAATTAATCAAAACCCTTGAAAAATCATTATCAGCAGAACAAATTCAAAACATAGAGAAAACCCTAGAAAAATCTAAGGAATCTAATTACAAAAAAACCTTAGAAAATCTTAAAAAAAACAACAACAATACGTATATCATGATTACAATCAGCACTGAATCGTTAAAATCAGATTAGGGTTTTTTTTTCTTACCTCTCTATAGAACGCTTCTTTTGTCTCATCATCTTCACCACCAGCAAATTTTCAATTGAAGGTTCGAATCTCTCCTAAATAAACATTATTTCACTAATTTCAATTGAATGTTCGATAAAACCCTAAGTACTATGTTGATTTTAGCAAACCCTCTCTGTCGAAAATAAGGCACTCTTTGAAGAACAAGAGAGAAGAAGGAAGAAAATGAATTTTCGATCTCTCTCTCTTATGTTATCAGAAGAAGGCTATTATTGGGGCGTCACATTCCATTAGAGGGGCGTCACCTAATAAGACAAAAATGGGTCACCCACAAATAATATCAAAAACCCCTTATCTCAAATAATTTTGTAATGACCAAACAACCCTATGTAGTTAATTTTAATTTAATTAGATAATAATTAAATTAAGAAGATGAATTTTGTTAGATGGTAGAGAGGGTTTAACACAAAGTGATAATGAATCTCCACCAATTGAAGAAATGCAGTGCAATCCAACCAATTTCATCTTGTTGTGCATTATCCCAGAAATGCCAAAACTTTTAATCATTAATGATGGATAATGGTAAACATGGATCAAAAAACCAAAGAAGGTCTAATGTCTCCCTACTGGTCAATCTCATCACAGGACTAATCCTAGACTTTAACTGATTCACACTAATATCTACTCTGAAAAAACCCTTAAACTCAACACATTGCAGTGATGATTTCATGCTCAACCTTAATATCGTTGGTTGGAAACATGTCATGTTGAAAAACATTTATAACCTCTTGAACCTCTTGCTTTCTTCAATAAGAACAACATATATATCAGACAAATTCTGGAAAACCCTATCTAAATCATTATCAGGCAAACCATAGAAAACCCTAGAAAAATCAATTTCAACCTATAAAACCATAACTATTTTGAAATTAATCAAAACCCTTGAAAAATCATTATCAGCAGAACAAATTCAAAACATAGAGAAAACCCTAGAAAAATCTAAGGAATATAATTACAAAAAAACCTTAGAAAATCTTAAAAAAAACAACAACAATACGTATATCATGATTACAATCAGCACTGAATCGTTAAAATCAGATTAGGGTTTTTTCTTACCTCTCTATAGAACGCTTCTTTTGTCTCATCATCTTCACCACCAGCAAATTTTCAATTGAAGGTTCAAATCTCTCCTAAATAAACATTATTTCACTAATTTCAATTGAATGTTCGATAAAACCCTAAGTACTATGTTGATTTTAGCAAACCCTCTCTGTCGAAAATAAGGCACTCTTTGAAGAACAAGAGAGAAGAAGGAAGAAAATGAATTTTCGATCTCTCTCTCTTATGTTACCAGAAGAAGGCTATTATTGGGGCGTCACATTCCATTAGAGGGGCGTCACCTAATAAGACAAAAATGGGTCACCCACAAATAATATCAAAAACCCCTTATCTCAAATAATTTTGTAATGACCAAACAACCCTATGTAGTTAATTTTAATTTAATTAGATAATAATTAAATTAAGAAGATAAATTTGTTAGATAGTAGAGAGGGTTTAACATAAAGTGATAATGAATCTCCACCAATTGAAGAAATAAATCAACAAAGTGAAGAACCAACGGTTGAAAATCAACATGTACACCTCTAAAGTATCTCCCATGGGTTCAATTTCACTCAAAACTAGCTTAAGTACGTAAAAAAATTCAGATTTTTAGACTTTCATGGCAAATTACGTCTGGGTTGGGCTTCATTTCCAACCGTAATTCAATTTTACGCCCGGGTTTGGAAGAACTCCAAACCGTAACTGATTTCCAATAAGACAAAAATTGAATTACGTCTGGGTTCCCCAACCCAACCGTAAATATGTTTTGAATGGGTATTTATTACCCGTTTTACGTCTAGGTTTGATTTTTGGATTTCCAACCGTAATCTTAAACGTCTGGGTTAGATTTTCTTCAAAAACCCAGACGTAGCACTGCAAGAAACACAGTATATAGACATGCCACTTATCTGAGCACATGTGGAAAAATAGTTGTATTGCTACAGTTTCATCATGATGTGGCATAAACGTATTTTTAGCCATATAAAAGAAACCGATGACGCAAAACATCTGGTTCTTGCCACAACAAGCCTAGGTGTGCGGCAACATGATGGTATACTGCCGCGGGACTCATTGTAGGTGTGGCTAAATTGTAATAATTTGTTTCTTCATATAAATTTATTATTATTATTATCATTATCATTAAAATAAAATCTGTTTATGCATAGAAAGAGTCAAAGTCCAACCCCTCGTACATATCCTCCTTCCTCCCACTTTCTCTCTTTAACCTCCCATAGACCCTCTCCCCATTTCTTACACCAAACTTCTGAGTTATGAGATCTAACAAGTAATTTTTTTTTAAAGTGTTGTTTTGTTGCTGCCATTAATCTTTTCTTGTAGTGTAGATAATTACGTCCAAAAAAATAAGCCACGAACCTAGACGTACACAATTACGTCTGGAAAACCAATTCACAAAACCTAGACGTAATTCAATATGAGCGAAACTCTCAAAAGATACAGGAACAATTACGTCTAGGTTATCCTATAAGATAAACCTAGACGTAAATTCAATTTTACGGTTGGAACTAAGGGAACCCGAACGTAAACCAACATGCAAACTATTTATACGGTTGGAATTTATCCAACTTAGACGTAAGTTCTTCATAGACCAATATTATGGTTTGCGAACCTAGACGTAGCACTAACAATGGAGGATAGGAAGAGAAGAAAGATGAAGGAAGGAAGAGAAGCAGTTTTTTTTTTTTAGGATTAGATTAGAAAAGATTAGGTTTTTATGTTTTTATTTTAATTAAAGGGTATGCTAGACATTTTGTACCTAAGTGAAGGATATCACATAACCACATTTTTAGACACTAAGAATCCAAGTGAAGCCCCTCTAAAGGAGTGTGACGCCCCAATAATAGCCTTCTATCAAAAGCCTTTTCCTGCGCAATGCCACGTGTGTTGATAATTACAATGAGCTTCAATCCCACCCGTTTAATTATCATCGAGATTTTAGCAATCTTAGATTAGGCATTCATATTAGGCATTTAGTAATCTTCACTTCCACGAGATATCGCTGACTGATATTTTGACGATAAATTGATTTGGCTTAGTTTTGTAAGAAATAAAAAAAGTGGCTTATATTTGAAAACAAGGTACCAGAACAGACCTATGATTGTATATATTCCTATTTTTATCCTTGTTTTATAATCTGTTTGGGCATCGACTCAATAGATTTTAGAGGTGTCATCTGTGTTCAGTCCATCAAACCCACCCGTCAAATTGTAGATTGGGTTGGGCGAAATCCGCAAATTCTACTGTTTTGCTCAGCCCCACAAATGACATGTATTAGGAGGTCATTTTTCATCCAATTTTTTTATTTATTCATGTGCTTGTACAACTTGAAATCTTCAAAATATTACCTGAATTCTTAAGATCAAAATCAGATTCAACTAATAATCTTTTATTAGAAAGGGGAGGAAAGATTTTTATTTTGAAAGCTAGATTTGTTTGAATACTTTAATCGATCAAAATAAAAGTTGAATTAGTTTATTCTTTTTTTTTTCTTTTTTTATAAAAAAAAAATTTAGTTATTGTACTAAAGGGAATAAATTATTTTTGGATAATTTTTATTGTTTTCTTTTAAAGATTTTCTCTCTCGCCTGCCCTTCAACTAGAAGATGACTGATCATTAAGACTATTGAACGAAATAGGAGAGAGAAAGAGAGGCGAAAAAGAGAGCGATTCAATGGCGAAATTTTTCATCACCGAGTAAATTAAGGATAGCCTGGGGGAAATGAGATCACGAGTGTGGGGATGTAATCGAGGGATCCGATGAAGGCACAAGAGGCTGTTCACATGGGAGTGTTTTTCTTTCAATTTTTCGATGTCTAGAAGTGTTTCGTCTCTGTGCAATAGGATAATCTTATAAGGATTTAATAGCTAGGCCTGATTTCCTTAATTTTTAGTGTTCTACCTTGATCTTGTGTTATTTCTTAAGATTCCCAATTTTCTTTGGGGTTCATATCTAGGATTAGCAATTTAGGTTTTTCTTTTGGTTCGGTAGTTGATTTCGTTTCAGGTATCGGGTATTTAGGGATTCTTCTTTGGGTTTGCAATTTTAATTCTCTTAGATTTCCTTCCTCTTTGTTCTCTTTAATCTTCGGTTTGGTTATAACTATCTGACTTAGGTTTTTGATTCATTTCCAATTGCTTTAGGTTGTTAGGAACATTATTGTTTGCCCCTTTCTCTTATTCTGGGGGTTCTCCTGATTAGTTAATCATTTTGTTAGATGTGCTCCTTGTTGTTATGATCCCCTTCTTGTATCAATTTTTTGGATTGTTGATGAAGTTCTGTTAGGTTTATGCTTACCTTTGAGGAAAGGGCTACTGTTAATTTGTCAGTTATGAATGGATTATGTAATTTCTTCTAATATTGAGGCAATGATCAACTTAAATTAGTGCTTTGTAATTTAATTTAATCCATGAATGTGTAATTTCTGTTGAAATTGTGATAATGATCATCAGCTTAATGTTGTGAGTTTTTACTAATTTGATATGTTAGTTATGTGTAACTTCTGAATTTGTGGAAGTGATCAAAATTTGAGTTTAAGTTCTCGGTTTGGGCAATTTCTTTTGAAATTGTGTTTTAATCTTCTGTTTAGTGCTGTGCAATTGTTATCAAAACTAGCTTAGATTCTTTAACCATTCCCTTCCTTTGTCCTGCCTTTCCCCTAGTTATCCCTCCTATTGTTTGTCATTATCTTTCCGTATATGCCGCTGTGTTTTCTTGCCTTGTGTAGCTTAGTGAACTTGATCGTTTATATCGGATTTGATTATATAGGTTTAGATTTTCCTTATTCAGCTTGTCTTAGAATTTAAACCATCTGTGTATCTTAATTCTCTTATATTTGTTCTTTTAAGGGCTTTCGTTGTATATTCAGTAACCTAGGAGCTAATTTTCTCTGGATGTGAAATTACTAGTTAGATATCGGTTTTCCTCAAACCCCTTGGCGCCTCTTTTGTTTATGCCAAATATGAAGAAATAATACCCTCTGTCCCGAACTCATACTCCTATGATCTTACTCCCCCGGGTGAGTCCACGCAAATAACTTTGGTCATACTAAATCTTTCATTCTCTTTGCAGATATCTCTGTATTGTTCAGCTTGATCTCTCGTCTTAAATTTCATTCAGTTTTTAAATTGTATTACGTATTCCTTTGTGTATAATAGTTTTTAAATTATTCACTATGAATATCATTTCATGGAATTGTCAAGGCATAAATCTTCCCCCCTCAATTCAACATCTGAAAGGTCTAGTTAATCTTCACAAGCCTAGAATGTGTGAATCTTCAAAAAATCAGCAAATAGAGATGCCCTACACCATAATAGGGAAAACGGGTACAACTAGATCTTTTGAGGAGAGTTGACCCCATCTCTTCTCTGACAATAAACAAAACTTCAATTTTTGATGTACAAGGCTTCACTGGATCTGTAATAACCTCCCATTTTTGAATTAACATTTCAAAGTTTATATTTAATCTGGTACAATAGCGTATCAAATAGAATACAGGTTGTGTGTAAAATGTGAATATAATTGGAAGATGAAAGAACCGGGTTGTATAAATTTGTGGGCTGCATATTGTGTGGGAAAATAGGAGTATCAACTAGAACGCATATCTATTCCCGTGCCGTTACGGCACGGGTTGAGCGCTAGTTATGTGACATAACACACATTTTAATGGCACAAATTCTGCGATGTGGCACTAAACGAGATAATGTACTATCTCGAACTTGTGAAGCATACTTAGTAAAAGTGATGTATCTTAACGCTAATCCGTCATTTGACAATGATAACTACTTTATGATGCGTCATTGATCATAATGATGTATCATTTCTTGGTAAAAGTAATGTATCTTGACGTAAATCCATCTTTTGGAAATGTTGCGTGCTATATGACGTGTCATTGATCACGAAGATACATCATCTTTAACTTGTGATGCATATTTGGCAAAAGTGTGGCATTTTGACGACTATGTTTCTTATCCGAGGATGCATCATGAGGTGAATGCATCATTTTCCTATGTTGCTTTCAAAGATGCATTATTGTGTTCTGTTGTGTTTCCCGAAGATGCATCATTCTTCTATGTCGTTTACTATAAAATGCATCATTTAAACTTTATGATACTTACTTGATCCAATGTTGCATTTAAAGGAAGTGAGAGGTGGTGAATGTCAAATTCCTCCAGGATTTATATATGCATAAATACGAGTAAGACGTATATAGGGAGAGGATGTAGGCTAAGAACAAGAAAGCATCATTTTGCGTATGTTGCTTGTTTGAGAATGCATAATAGAGTGAATGCGTCATTTTTCTGTATCTCTTACTCAGAGATGCATCATTGGGATATGTTGTTTTCTCGAGGAAGCATCATTATGTGTGTCGTTTACTCGAGGAAACATCACGATGCAAATGCATCATGCTCTGTTGTTTCCTCTTGGATGCATCATTTGGACTTTTTGATGATTACCTTGTATAATATTGTATTTTGTATGCACATATTTTCACCACTCGCCACGTGTCTTCGGTTAAACACGTGGAGAGCATGTGAAGCTTCAAAGAATGATGCCACATGCATACAGCCAAGAGACGTGTACGATCAAGAAGGGGCCCTCACCTAGCAAATCCGATGGCTCCGAATCAAGGAGCACCGAAATAAAGCACTATTGCGAAGGACTGGAAACACCCTCGGGCTCACTTTATCCCATCTCAAGGCGGGTCCCTGATCGACGGCTAGGAAGAAGCTGACTGACACGGACGTGACTGGAGCAGAAGACCGTGGTCTGGCGCGTGCAGAGACCCAACCACCCGCATTAAACACCTCGAGCAGCACACGTGTCAACCAGTCAACGGAAGAAACGCCCATGACTCTTCGGCAGTAACGAAGAGACGATGGGGGCATCGTGGAAACCAAAGAAGCTCCGCGCACTGGCACAAAGCACAAAACGATAAGGTTGCAACGACTCCCTTAGTGGACCCCACGTCAGAACCCCTATAAATACCCCTCCTCACTAAGAGAGAGGGGCAGGTTGGTTCGGAAGAGAAAAGAGAGGAGAGAGAATTAGGAAGAGTAAGTAGCTACCCTAATCCCGCTGCCTCAGTTAATACCCCGAAAGTCATTTGACTATGCTTGTAACCAATCTAGTACCCCCCCCCCCTCTTACCCCGTGGATGTAGGCCTCAGTGCTGAACCACGTAAATGCTTGTTTCATTTACATTTCGCACTTTATATTCCGCACTTTGTATTCAGTTTTATCCATGATTCGCTTCATGCAACCTGCGGGTTGCTATCTACTTTGCTATACGAATATTGTTAGTGATGAGTACACGACTAGACAAGGACGAGTCCGAAGACTCAGAGTCTATGAATCAGTGTATTCACTTCGCTTTACGCATATTACATCTAATCTATGAATTTCAACATATGCGAACATTATTTGTGAACACGTAGATACCATCGTAATTTACGCGTCCACAATCTGGCGCTAGAAACAGGGGCTTTGTCTCGGTAAAAGATTTATCTTATCCAGTGATTTGAACACTCCGGACGCTCCGAGCATCGCTCTCTGAAAATAGCGGTGCTTTGAGCGTTTTATTAGTCTCTTAACACCCATAAAAAACACCTGCAGATAACGTCTTTATGGGTCTCCCCACGTGTTATCTAGTAGATCTATACCTTCGAAAACATTTTCAAGCTTTTGTCTTTGGAAAATCAAGCATGTGGACAACATTTTCATAGAAAAACATTTTTTTTGTCTTTGGAAAATCAAGCATGTGGACAGATCCACGTATATTTCAAGATATTTATATCTTCGAAAACATTTTCAAGCTTTTTTTTGTCTTTGGAAAATCAAGATCATCTTCGAAAAACATTTTCAAGACAGATCCACGTATATTTCAGTAGATCTATATCTTCGAAAAATTTTTCAAGCTTTTGTCTTTGGAAAATCATGTGGACAGATCCACGTATATTTCAAATAGACAGATTTTTCAAGCTTTTGGCTTTGGAAAATCAAGCACGTGGACAGATCCACGGATATTTCAGTAGATCTACATTTTCGAAAGCATTTTAACAAATAAGTCCATGCGTGGATATACCATCCGTCATATCTATGTTTCTTTTGTAAACTACACCTACTCGTGGTCATACTTTATGAAATAAGCCGAAGGAATCAAGAGATCCGATACCCCTGAAAAGGGGAATAATAGCCAGATAATCTCTTCAAACCTCCGGTATTTTATTTCCAGGACTCTACTAACGGGTTCCCCTTGAACCACTCCTTTCTTTTGTATGTGGTAACCTTTTCAAAAAATATCAGAAATTAAGAAGAACAAAGATACAGGAAAAACAAGAGCCTCATCAAAAGAAACACCGAGGAAAACACTAGTAATGACTAGGAGCAAGCAGAAGGGTGAAAAGCTCAAAGTCGCGGACAAAACGCAGAATGGAGCAGAAAGCTCGAGGCCTTTGGATGCCAGCGCTATTGCAGCGGAAGCTCTAAAGGCCGCAGCTGCCAAAGACGTAGCATCAAAGACCAGGGCATCCAAAGGAGGGGCCTCCAAATTGACCGTTGCCACCCGACCTTACGAACCGCGTGAAGGGATGGCAGAGTCAGGAATGCGGCATCCTCTCTACGGGATTCCTCTCACCAATGAACAAAATATGCCCCTCCAAGTCAACCAACCGCTCCTAATAATGAACCAACACGTTCAGCAGCCAGCAGAGCAGCAAAACCCGCAGACAGATCCACCTGAACCCTTGATTCAAATTATCGACGAAGATCAAACGATAGCAGCATGAGGGCAATTGCAGGAAGGGACTCCTAATCAGGAGTCGAGTCAATCTGCCCAGATAATGGTAGAGCTAGAAGAATTGAGAAGAACTCAAAAGACATACGCGGATGCGGTAGCTCTGGCGTAGGAAAATCAGCAACTCAGAGATATAGATACCCATAGCAGGGATATGGGAGTCCAGCGCGACGAGGCCAGCTCAATGGCACCGAGACCGAATCAGGATCGCAGGATGGTACTGGCCAACAACCCAGACCCATTGAAACAAAGAGATACGACAATAAGGCGAAGATCCGACTTGGATTACAACCCCCATAACTCAGACTACTTCGACAGCGATGCCCCGCGGATGGAGCGATCCTCTACCCAGGAAGAACATCAGCGCGCAATGGAAGATCTCCGCGCCGAGATGATGACGGAGATCAAACAACTGAAAGCTAGGAAAGGGGGTAGATTGGAGCAAGTGATGAAGGAAGAAAGCACTACCCCCCTAACACAACACCTAGCCAAGGCTCTCATTCCCCAGAAATGCCCAGTTCCGTCCTTCGAATGCTACGATGGGTCTAGCGATCCCGCCGCCCATCTTCGATATTATAATCGAATGATGGCACAATGGAATTATGATGAGGCCATATTGTGCAGATACTTCCCTTCAAGTTTGAAAGGATCTGCACTCTCATGGTTCGACAACTTGCCACCAAATTCCATTAACTCGTACGATCAACTTACCGAGAGGTTCTTAACAACTTACATGTACAACAAAGTGGTGAACACCGGAATGGATAAACTTTTCTCACTAGCAGTCAAGTACAAGGAAACAATCAGGGAATACACAGACAAGTGGCACAAGATATGCCAAGCTATCGAAAACGTAGACCATGTGGTCAACGTCAACTGCTACAAGTGGGGGCTCGACAGGATGAGCCCCCTGTTTGTCGAGATCCATGGAACCTTCGAGTGATCATAGAAAAGCATGCCAGACTAGAAGAAATCCAACGGGAAAATTCCAGAGCTCAGACCCATCGTCCACCACGTACAAACTCCACGGAACAATCCAGCGGACCAAAAAGTGGCGACTTGGGTGAACGACCTAACGAAGATAGAAGAGAGCACATGGATGATCGACGAGGGGATATTCGAAAATTCGAAGATCAAGTCTACACAAAGATGAATGGCAGTTACTCGCACATCTTGAAAGAAATCAAGGGCCGCGAGAACCTTGATTGGCCATGGTCTAAGGGGAAGCAACCCCTAGATCATAACATTTCAAAGAGTATTGTGAATATCATTGTTTCAACGGTCACTTGACAGAGAAATGCAAGAACCTAAAGATGATGATTCAAAAGTTGGTAGATGCGGGAGACCTCAAACAATATGTGAAAAAGATGGGTGATGGAGATAAGGCCAAACGAAGCAAGCAGGTCCAACTGCCTGAAGGCAACCGCACCTTAACACCATCTCATGTTATGAGTCCGCGGGACCATCCCTAACGGCTCAGATAGGAAAGAGATTGAAGAAAAAATTTGAAGACTATTGTGAGCTATACAAAATCGATGGGGAAGAAGTGGACGAGCACGAACAGTGGATGGACGCACCCATAATCTTCGACACGGACGATGTAGAAGAAGATATGGAGGATCATAACGATCCCCTGGTTCTCACACTACCGATTGCAGGATGCAATATCAAGAAAATCCTCATCGATGGGGGAATCTCCGTCAATGTTCTATTCTATGATACATTCAAACGAATGGAACTTAATAATGAACAACTATTACCCTCATACTACACCATCTACGGATTCAATTGGGAAATCATGAATCCCCTAGGGGATATTGTCTTACAAGTTGATGCAGGGCCAATGAAGGTCGACACCTGGTTCAGCGTGGTGGATGCACCCTCACCATACAATGCCATAATCGGCTGAAGATGGGTGCATAAACTTAAGGGTGTGGCCGCTACATACCACCAGTACCTCAGGTTTCCAACCCCCCAGGGGGTAATGGAGATAAAAGGAGATCAAGTCACGGCACGAGAGTGTCAAACGTTGCAAAACAAGCTCAACAGCGAACAAGATGACCAGCGAAAGAACCGGAGATCCAAAATAAGGAAGCCACGAAAGAAAAAGCTATCTACACCTACCTAGAATAAATCTCCGGAAAGAGCCTTTCAAAGGGACACACTATTGGGAACACGAAGGCAAGTACCTCAGCCATGAAGGAAGGCGAGAAGCCTACCAAATAGCAATCAAAGAAGATTCCTCTCCTAGGGGAATCAAAGCCCACATTTACACCTGTAGAAGCTGTGAAAGAAATAAACATAGGAACTGAAAAAGAACCAAGGATGGTCAATATCGGAACACTGATGGATGAGGAGCGCGAGGCATCCTTAATAAGATTACTCACGGAATATGCAGATATCTTCGCATGGAAACTAGGAGACATGCCAGGAATCGACCCTAAGACTATCCAGCATGAGCTTCGCATAAAGAAGGGTACACCACCTTTCATGCAAAAGGTACGAAAAGTCACCCCAGAATATCACAAAGCTGTCGAAATAGAGCTTTGTAAGCTACTAGAAGCTGGATTTATAAAAGAGGTCAAATATCCAAAATGGATTTCAAACATGGTCATCGTACCTAAAAAGAACGGCGGGGTGAGAATATGCATCGATTTCACTAACCTCAACAAAGCGTGCCCCAAGGACAGTTACCCTTTACCAAGCATCGACCAACTGGTCGAAGTGGTCGAAGGGTACGAAGAGATGTCATTCATGGATGGATACTCCGGGTACAACCAAGTATTCTTGTCAGAAGAAGATCAACAACATACATCATTCTACACCCCGCATGGCCTCTACTGCTACGTAAGAATGCCCTTCGGGCTCCGAAATGCAGGGGAAACGTACCAAAGGATGGTTGATGCTATTTTTAAGCCGTGGATTGGAAAAACTTTGGAAGTCTATGTGGACGATATGCTAGTCAAAAGCAAGCTACGGAAAGATCACCATCAAGATCTGAAATATATATTTCAGTCAATGAGAGAACATAACATGAGAGTAAACCCAGAGAAGTGCACCTTCGGTGTCACTTCGGGAAAATTCCTCGGATATTTGATAACGAAAAAGGGCATTGAAGTGGACCCTACCAAAATTCAGGCCATTGCAGAAATGCCATCTCCAAGGAACCTGAAAGAAGTCCAAAGACTCAATGGCTCTCTAGCAGCGCTAGGGAGGTTTATATCCAGATCCTCAGATAGATGCAAGCTTTTTTTTTAACATCCTTAAAAAAGGAGCAAGTTTGAATGGACAACAGAGTGCGAGGAAGCCTTCAAAGAAATCAAGGACTACCTTGCCGGAATCCCCATTTTGCAAAAACCCGATCCCGACGAGGTTTTGGCCCTGTATATAGTAGCAACGGAGAATGCAGTCAGCGCGATGTTGGTTAAAACCAACACAAGGATAGAACATCCCATATACTACGTCAGTAAAACTCTCAATACAGCAGAAAAGAATTACACAAAGATCGAGCAACTCATCTTGGCGTTAGTATGGGCCACTCAGAAGCTAAGGACCTACTTCCTAACCCACTACATCCGCGTCCCCTGCAAAGCCCCGCTAGAGGCTGTCCTCAAAAACGCGGGAAAGACTGGGAGAATCGCAAAATGGAACACTCATCTCGACCAATACAACATCATACATGAGCTCCAACATTCCCAGAAGTCTCAAGTCTTAGCAGATTTCCTGGATGACCTACCACTAGACAATGATGAAGAAATCCTCATCGATGGGCCCAACACAGCAGGGTTACCAGAGGGCAACGGAAGCAAAGATCCCGTCGATGTCCTCGAGCCGGCAAACCCAAGATAATGGGAAGTCTTTGTCGATGGCTCGAGGAACAAATAAGGAGCAGGCATTGGCATCGTAATCACTACCCCCACGGGAGACAAAATCATACATGCTTTCAGACTAGATTTCAAAGAACACACCAACAACATCGTCGAGTACGAAGCCATTGTACATGCTCTACGTCTAATAATAAAAATGGGTATAACAAATGTACGCTTGACCAGTGACTCATAATAGGTCATCCGGCAAATAGAGCTGGAATATAATGTGTATGACGAAACCTTGTCGGCATACATGACTTTAGTCCAGACACTGGCACATCAAATACCAAACATTATATTCCGGCACTTAAGCAGAAAGGAGCTCAGGCATGCATATGCTTTTTCATACATCTCATCTATGTTGAAAGACAAATATGTAGAAGCAATTAAAGTCACCGGGGTTTACGAACCCTCAATCCCCTCCCGAGAGCTCTGCACTGCAAACAAGAAGGATAGCACGGGAGGGGACATAGCGGACGATGATGTGGGAGAATATACCGCGGACGACTTTCAAGAGGATGACATCATGACAAGAGCAGATGAAGACGAAGAATTCAGCAAAGAATAATACTGGAGGTTGGATATCCACCGCTTTCTCAAGGAAGGAACACTGCCCAGGGACCTAAAGCAGACCAGGAAGATACAATCAAAAGCAGGGAGGTACGACTTAAGGGGAGAGATTTTGTATAAAAAATCTTTCCTCGGACCTTTGTTACGCTTCCTATCCAGATCCGAAGGTCACCTAGTGCTAAAAGATATCCATCAGGAGACGCTAGAAATCACAGCGGGATGAGATCCCTAGCCGACAAGTCAAAAACCCAAGGGTATTATTGGCCGACAATGATATGAGACGCTGCAAGGATGTCAATAATATGCGAAGAATTCCAGCGGTTCGCCATAAGAATCCACGCACCAGCAACGATGCTAAACTCAGTAGATAGTCCTCGACCATTTTCAAAATGGGGCATAGATATCGTGGGACCTCTGATCGAAGGATCGGGGAAAAGAAGATTTTTTA
The DNA here is from genome assembly GCA_023529315.1 of Papaver bracteatum. Classification (NCBI taxonomy): domain Eukaryota; kingdom Viridiplantae; phylum Streptophyta; class Magnoliopsida; order Ranunculales; family Papaveraceae; genus Papaver; species Papaver bracteatum. The sequence continues at coordinate 111,704 of JAJJWX010000713.1, forward strand.
TAGTGACCACAGACTATTTTAGTAAATGGGTAGAAGCTAAAGCTTTGGCTAGAATCCGCGACTCGGATGTTTTCACATTCATTTTTCATAACATAATCTGACTGTTTGGAATCCCGGCAGAAATTGTCTCTGACAATGGTAAGCAATTACAGGGTAAAAACATCGATTTACTATTTGATACTTTCAAAATCCAAAAGAACAAGTCAACACCAATATACCCTCAAAGCAATAGCCAAGCAGAGGCCACAAACAAGACCCTCGCTCTCATTCTCAAAAAAAAATTAGACGAGCACAAAGGACGATGGTGTGAACAACTACATAACGTCTTATGGGCATATCGAACAACCCAAAGGTTAGCCGCGGGGGAATCCCCTTTTATGCTCACCTACGGAGCCGAAGCTGTCATCCCCATGGAGATCATCATGCCAACCACAAAGACAGTAGAATGGGAAAAGAACCTCACAACGGACATGATGCTAGAAAGACTCGACGATCTCGAGGAAAGAAGAGAAGCAGCGTTATAAAAGATGGAGAATTATCAAAGGAAATTAGCAAGGGAGTACAATAAGAAGGTTAAACTTAGAAATTTCGTAGAAGGACAATATGTGCTGAGAACCATACCCCAATACCAAAGAGAAAAGAAGTGGGGCAAGTTGTCACCAACGTGGGGAGGACCTTTTGTCATACAAGATATAGCGGGAAACGGATCCTATTACCTGCGCAACCTAAAAGGGGAAGTCCTCCGACATCCATGGAATGCCAAATATCTCAAGCCATATCATCCATAGATAGCAACGCAATTTTGCAATTGCGCGAAGAGTGCCAGAAGAAGAAAACGATGCATCTCATCAACATGTTTCTATCTCCGGATGAGGAATAGAAGACCTCAACAAATCAATCAAACAAGCTTTCTTGCGTATATCTTTGGATAGCAATTAGCCTAAGGCAATACAAGGGGCGGTGTACTAGAAGAACTGATACTTATAAATACACTTACGAATATGTTACCAAAACTACGCACCTATACTGGAAAGATCTCTCAGGACTCCCCTATCAACGTCTATAAGTGTATGACCATGGGGAAGGCATCCGGCAGAAAGAGATCTCCAGCTATTCTAAGTCAGCGGGTCAACGGAATGGGGATATATAAATAGTAACACCCCATATCCTAGAATGCTGCATCTACCACCACCATCTGGGAATCCTCTGGCCAAGGATTCGCCAGCAGGGTGACAGGTCTCAAGATGTTCACGAAGGTACATACCTTCGGCATCGCATTCAAACATTTCATTCTTTATTTTCATTACAAGATTGGTTAACTAAATAATATAGCCAAAATGAAGACGCGGGCAAATATAACCAATAAACGATGATCTATTCCATGAAAGTTGATTACAGGCTCGACAAAATAAGCAAAAGAAGAAGAAAATCAACAAATATCACTAGAACCCTATAATCAGCAGAGATTAACTTTCTATAACTAGCAGAAGAATCTACTTGGATGATTCAGCTCTACCAGCGGGGTCCTCCCTCTGAGATGAAGGTACGCTCCCACCTGAAGAAGGCCCCGAAGAGCCAGAGGCTTAGGGCAACGAGGATAGTGCTTTTCAATACCATGCTCGGTCAAGAGGTCATGCTCTATCTTGGCCATCACCTTGTTTGTCTCCTCGGTCAGATGACATCGAGCCTTGTACGTAATAACAGTGTTACGTATCTTGGCCTGGGACAACAAAGTTGACAGACGGCTCACTTACGATGAGGCCAAGTGAGTTGCCTGTTCATGAGACATAGCCAAGCCTCATAAATACGAGGTATGACCCTCCTTTTGCACCAAGGTAGTTTGGGCCTTCTCTAGCTCAGATTGAGCTTTGTCAAGTTTTTCATTTGCAGCGAGAAGCTATCCCTGGAGCTCTGAAAAAGAAAATGAAGAGTTAGGATCACGAAGCACAAAGTCACACCTGACAAAGAAAATATATACCTTCGACTCTAGCCGAAGCTATTTCATACTCGTTAACAACCGCATCTCGAGCCTCGTCAAGGAAGTCATACTCGTCGGATATTTTCTTATAATCCATTTCAAGAGTGGAAAGAGTAAATTGACTAGCGTCTAACTCTACCTGCTTCATTGAATCCAAATGACGAAGATGGTTGACTTCATTATTTAGCTCCTCCATTCCTTTGTTAATTCTGTACATATTAACTTCAAGATTTCTCTCAGACTAGGCCTGGCGAGCTACGTCAGCCCGAGACGCCTCTAAAGCCTTGCCAAGGACACATGCCTCGGCACTGGCATCATCTCTTTCCTTGGCAAGACGCTGCATATATTCTCTTGTTTCGGAATCATGAGAAGAACGAGCCTGCTGCAGCTCTTCCTCTAGAAGATTCATCTTGGTCGTTAAAGACGAAGCAAGTTTTCTTGCTTCACGAAGATTCTCACGCGTCCACAGAAGAGTGCCGTTAAAAAGGCGACGGTCCGCGTTATACTTATTTTGCATATCAATAATCTGGGTATGCCTTAAATGCCATACTTCGGCCTTGGCATCCCATCTTTCGGCCTCACTCTTAATTTGCTCTACTAGCTCGGCAATACGGGTCGTCTGCCATTCTATCTCTCTCTTTGAAGCCATATCAAATCAGGGACTCCACCCACTGAAGATAGGGTGGGGATACTCAGACAAAACACTAATTTCTAGAAGATAACAACGATAAGTAGGAATAAAGGAAACAAACCTGTGAAAGATGAAGCATCTTTTCGAACGCCCTCCAACTCGCTGCGCACCATAAAAATCTCCAGACGAAGCCTCTCTTCCTCGTTGCCCAGCTTTTCTTACCTTTAAGATGGTTCTTCATCTCACTTATCTCCTTATCTCTGACAGAGATAACCGCCTCAGCCGAAGATAGCTCCTCCTCTCTGTGACGAAGCTTACCCTCTAACTTAAGAGACTTGGCCTTGAAAAACTAGTACAAGTTATGATTGCAGTATTCGCTCCTCATTATCTACGTTCCAGGAGAGGGCACCATGTCAGAGCACCGTGGAACACTGCGAAAAATAAATATGAAAAACACGACGTACCTCTAGCATTCGCTGGTGAGGATAACCATAATGATATCCATCATCTATGGCCATCATGTCAACAACGGTGGCTGGAGGGTCAACCACTACAGTAGCCTCCAGCGACCTCAGATTCTTATCCCACAACTCCGCAACCTGATCTTCGGCGGACAACTGCATCATCCTATGAGTATAGGCGTCGGAATCCTTCTCCTCATCAACTACGGGAGCAGGTTCGGAACGAACATCAATTTTTTTTTCTTCAACCAATCAAGAACAGAGTCGTCACCCTCCAGCATCAAGGATGATGGGAAATCATCCAAGGGGGACCCAGTAAAAGATTCCCCCGAGACCTTTTCAACAGGAACACCTCCAGCAGCCACCTTCTCGCCTTCTCCCTCACCCTCATTAACGAAGGTCCCAGCATCATCATCCATAACAGTACGACCAGAAGATTTCCCCTTTCTAGAGGTATCCAGCACGTCCCAATTGTCGTTTGGGGAAAGAAATGAGAACTTATCAGCAAGACCCATAGCAGCATTAACATCAAAGGTATCCCTCGCGGAATGGACTCTGCCAAAAGAAAATTCTTGAACAGTCTTGTCTCCACCACCATCACCAACAACGGTAATATTTTCAGTGTCATTACCACCAGGGGTACCCTTCGTACCATCAACATCACCATCGTCTTCGTGGGTAGGAGGGGAAGTGTCAGTACGCTCCTCCCCATCAGAAATATCCTCATCTTCCTCGCAGTCTTCGTTAGCAGGACTGGTAACCTCGTCCTGGACCTATGCCTCATTAATAACGATAGTGGAAGAACGCTCGGGACCAATCTTTATTTTCTTCATCACCTACAAATCAATAAGGGAAACAAGTCAACATTTTTCTCCTTTACTCAATTTTTTTATTTTGGGTAAAGAAAAAAAGGGGCAGATAAAGGATCCGCACCTTCACAGTCTCAGTACTCTTCGAAGGAAGAACAACACCTGAACTTTCTTCTTCATCGCCATCAACAAAATCGAAGGCGTAAGGAAAATTCATACCTTCGAAATTCAGACGCCAAGGGCAGAAATCTCCGTAACGAACATGGGCAACCCCACGGGGAATACTATCGGAAGTAGGACGCCATCTGTGGGGACCGGGAATCCAACCCCAAGCCCACGGACCAACAATATCGATAACGGTGGAATGCCACTCGTAGTCATGATCGCACTTAATCCTCTCACGAGGAGGAAAAATCTTCTTGTTAGCAGACCCTTCGGTACCAGGAACATACTTCAACTTGGCATCACTCACCTCACTTAAAAGACGGACCTCATCACGGAAAGCAGCAATATTAGGAATACCTACACTCCATGGTTTACGGTTCCTAATGTTAATATAATCCCCGAAGGAATTATTGAAATTCTGGGGAGTATACCATTCCCACTCAGCAAGATCGGGGGTATAACAAGTCATCATCGTTTCTCCCTTGCTCTAAAGATAACACTCCTTCAGAGCACAGAGATAATTCCCAATCAACTGTGACACGGAATGACTGTGGGTATTTGTAGAAGAACCCTCGCGACCAGCCAACACGTTGTAGTAGAAAGAATCACCTAACTTATACAAAGGCAACATAAGACCCGCCTTGAAGGCCCCCACGGTAGTCAGCAGATGAAACTCATCGAATTGATAACCCGAGATGAGATCATAAGTAATGTCATCATCGGGGGCATAGAAACGAACCTCAAAGGCTTGAAGTTCATGTTTCTCCTTGAACATCTCCAGATCAATATGTTTGAAAGTAACCTTTTTCTTACCAACCGGGACGCTTCGTATAATTAGTGCAACGTCATCCTCATCAGGAAGGTCCTGCCCGGAGTCTTTTGAAGGGCTCGTATCCAGGGACTTCCTTTTTAAAGGAACGTTCTTAGGCGGTTCAACCTTCGAGGCAGTACCCCTGATAGATTTTCCCCTGGAAGGTATCACCGGAGGAGTAGGTAGAGGATTCTGCTGAGGCATCGGAGAAGCCATGAAACGAAGAGGAGGAACATCCAAAGCTTCGCCGCGAGGAGTTGCCTGCGTGTTTTTAGGATCATCACGCGGGCGGGAAGAAGCGCGGGTAGCAGCGTACCTAGAACCAGGGGGATCCCTCGGAAGATCTCATTTCCTGGAAGACGAATGTCTATGACCCGAAGAAGATGGGACCCTCTGGGAATGAAGATCAGCACGCGAGGCCCTAGAGCCTCCTAACGGAGATATGTCCTGGTCTCTGCGTGGAGGAGATCGAGGAGGACTCGGTGGTGGAGTCTGGTAAGGAACCCGCAGACGATCAGCCATATCTACGGATATACAAACAAGTTGTGAATTCCGCAGAATCACAAATAAAGATCAAAAAGCTAAACTTTCTAAAAAGTTATCAAAGAGAAGAATAAAAACCCTAACCGACTTACGTCGCCAGGAGAACTTTTTCGACAAAGATAAAGAACAAAGGCAAGTATTAACACTAGAACGAAGGAAAAATTTCCCTTTGTGTTCTTCATCACTAAACCGAAAGCACATCAGCAGAAGTCGAACTAATGATCAAGAACCGGAGTCTAAGATAAAACTCTTACCTGTACCAGGAGCTTCAAACAACAAAAGAACGCAACCAATAAAGAACAAACAACAAACGGACGATCACAGAGAATCAATAATGGGTCGTATTCAAGGCAGAGCAGTAGCAGGTGATAATAGCAGCAGCAATTAATGGTATCCAAACAAAAGTGAAGAATGAAAAAATTCAGGAGGAAAGAATGAACAGAGGACGAAATTTATTTCACATTCTCTCCCCCCTTATAAACAACAAAGAAATTTGAAACCGCCCCTTCTCCCAAGGAGAATTTATTGCAAAGAGTTATTACATAATGGGAAACATGCCCTGAAATCTAGGGGAAGTTATTGGGCGAGTGGGAAATATGCGACGGTTTTCCTCTCACTTCAACTGACGCCTTAAGTCAGAAGAAAAGGGGAAAATTTTATGCACATATTTTTACCACGCGCCACGTGTCCTCGGGTAAACACGTGGAGAGCATGTGACACGAAGCTTCAAAGGATGATGCCACATGTATACAACCAAGAGATGTGTACGATCAAGAAGGGTCCCTCACCTAGCAAATCCAATGGCTCCGAATCAAGGAGCACCGAAATAAAGCACTACTGCGAAGGAATGGAAACACCCTCGGGCTCACTTTATCCCATCTCAAGGCGGGTCCCTGATCGACGGATAGGAAGAAGTTGACTGACACGGACGTGATTAGAGCAGAAGACCGTGGTCTGGCGCATGCATAAACCCAACCACCCGCATTAAACACCTCGAGCATCACACGTGTCAGCCAGCCAAAGGAAGAAACTCCCATCACTCTTCGGCAATAACGAAGAGACGATGGGGGCATCGTGGAAACCAAAAAATCTCCACGCACTGGCACAAAGCATAAGACGATAAGGTTGCAATGACTCCCTCATTGGACCCCACGTCAGAACCCCTATAAATACCCCTCCTCATTAAGAGAGAGGGGCAGGTTGGTTCGGAAGAGAAAAGAGAGGAGAGAGAATTAGGAAGAGTAAGTAGCTACCCTAATCCTGCTGCCTCAGTTAATACCCCGAAAGTCATTTGACTATGCTTGTAACCAATCTACGTACCCCCCCTTTACCCCGTGGATGTAGGCCTCAGTGATAAACCACGTAAATGCTTGTTTCATTTACATTCCACATTTTGTATTCAGTTTTATCCATGATTCGCTTCATGCAACCTGCGGGTTGCTATCTACTTTGCTATACGAAAATTGTTAGTGATGAGTACACGACTAGACAAGGACGAGTCCGAAGACTCAGAGTTGATGAATCGGTGTATTCACTTCGCTTTACGCATATTACATCTAATCTATGAATTTCAACATATGCGAACATTGTTTGTGAACACGTAGATACCATCGTAATTTACGCGTCCACACATTTAAAGAAATTCAGAGGTGGTGAGTGTCAAACTTATCCCAGGTTTATCTTTGAAGAAATGCTGGATGGAATTGCATCATGCAAAAAATACATCATTTTTCCTATGTTGCTTACCCGAGGATGTAACTTGATGCTAGTGCATCGTGTTGCTATATCTCTTACCCAGAGGTGCAATATTTCCATATGTTACTCACCCAAGGATGCTTCATAGTGCAAACACATCATTTTTATATATCTGAACAAACGAGAGTACTGAATACACCACCAATTTTCATTATGTTAATGTTACCCTCTCTTCAACTATCTTTAAATGATCTTGTGTGAAGAAGACCATTGAAAGGCAAAATTGAAATTATTTCAAGCAAAAGATAATGAACATGAATATCGCTTTTACCATTAAATAAAAAACATTATATAAAAAGGTAAAAGCTTACAAATACAACAGTCTTGCTGATCGGAAAAAAAAACATCATGGAAGAAAACCCCCGGGACCTAGTCTAATTTTGAATACTCTCATAATTAAGCATTATACTCTTGCCTACTAGGAAATCTCGGTAGAATGTGGTTGAGACACAATAATCTAACTCCTAGTTACTTTTTTTCTTTGGTATCTATGCTCCTACAACCAATCTGGCCTACACATGTGATTCTCTTAATATAAATCAGTTAATGTTACAATTTTCTACATAGTCCATCGTGAAGATTATCACCACCCCGCCTTCAAACAAAGAACTAAGATTTCCTTTAAGACGTTCATCAAACAATCAAGGAAAACGGTATAATTCCAACTCAGTTTTAGTCACAAAGTTCCAAGGTGATTTAATCTTAAGTCAAGGTTCTTTCGATTAATATCTTAACCATTTAAATACATAAGTTATATTCAGATATTAAACTCCTTGAGTCGAGCAGTAAAGGTTTGTGTTTACCGAGTAAACTACTTGATTTTACAAGGTTTATTTTCTAAAAGAACTACTTATTCTTTATGGTTGTTTTGTTCTAAATAAATAACTCCTTGTTGTCCCAGTTAATCAAGTCAAGCAAATAATCAAACCAAGATATCTATATCAAAGTCTTCGATATTCGAAATCTTCAATGTAACATATGCAAAACAACTTGATTCCATAGATGATAGTCTCACATAGCGGAGTCTGTTAACTTTGACTAAATCAATATATAAATCAATCCAAAGGTTATGAATCATTTGAATCTATATAACTCGATCTTTGAAGTTCATAGGTGGCCTTATTGAAGAAAAAAAAAAACCATTGAATAAACAAGAAGTTGTTACAAAAGAGAACTACTCGTTAGTTGATAGACATATTTTTGTGTTTAAGTTGTCCTAAATTTTCTCTATGTTGGTACTCAATTTTGTACTTATTATGGTGTTTTGTGTGTTTGTAGGTATTTTTGGGAAATAAACATTTTTGGAAAAATAGTCTCGAATTTTTTTGCGGAGCACCCCCGGAGGACATTTGCTATGCGGACTCTCATTTTGGTTAAGGGACACCGCAATTACAAAGGGCACCTCAGTTACTATTCACACCCCAAGGGCGCCAATTGCTATTTGCACCCCCATCTCTATTAGGGGGAGGTCGTCCCCTTCATTCAAATTCAAAAAAAAATCGAGAAAACTTATTTCTCACCTGCATAATTTTCGTTTGAGATTTGAGGGAATTTTAGAGAGACTCAATGGCTCAGATTGATGGGAAGACTCGATTAAGGTTAATAGGCGTGGCAGGGTTGTTGGAATTGATTGAAATTGGCTGAAAATTAGGATTGAAGAAAACAGAGTGACACGGGTTTCTATTATTCTTCCCGAGTCGTTTGTGTGGGTGACAGAGGTTTGCGTATGCCTACAGCGTGTGTAACCACTTTTTGGATGTTGACTGAGCATGTTTGGAGTGTTTAAACACGAGAAAACAGCGTGAGAAGAGAAATTTGGAAAGAAAATATCTCCAGAATATATTCTTTTACTGCCGAGTATTGGAAGAATTTTCTGGAGTAATGAGGAGTTATTCTTGGTGCTGAGAAGTATAAAAAGGTACTACATGGTTCATAGAGCGGTTACAGAGAGTTTAGGAGATTACAGAGTTGAGAAAGTCGAGCTGCAGAAGAATCACCATTTTTGCTGCAGTGAAGAACACCAAGAACATAAGATGCACAAGGAACTGTCATTTATGCTACAATGTCAGTGACAGTACTTATTTATCGTTCCCTGTGATAGTTCGTTTTGTAACAAATATAATTGTTACAAACCCGGTTTTAATCTTCTCTCATTTTCATCATTTGTAAACACTTTGAGCAATGAAATCAACTTTTGAACGTGTTTCCAACATGATGATGAGCTAATTCTCCCACAACCAAGGCAATGAGGAGGCTATTTACGCATGAATAATTGGTAATTATTTTATTTTCTCTAATTTATAATTTATAATTCACTCAATCACTGCTTTTGCAGAGTTCTAAATTCTTTGCATAATTTTCTTAATTAGTTGTGATTCAATTTGATAGGTTATACTTTGTTTAGTCAATTGATAATCTATGCTTAGGGAATACAATTCATATTTGAGAATTTGCCTGATTATTTGTGAATTAAGAAATAAGGGACTCAAAAGATAATTAGAGTTTTGGATTATTTACTATCATTCATTCATGTGTAATAGTGGAATCAGTGTCTTGGTTATTTTTAATATCTTGTAATCAAATTTTGAGTTAAGTTTTGTTTGTTTTTAAGTTTCATTAAGTCTAAAATCTATTGCTTTCACAAGTATCAACGAACATACTACAACAACATTATTGAGAATCCATCAATTTTTGGCGCCTCCGACGCTGACTTGTCTTTAGGCTAGAATTTTTAGATTTTTTTATTTTTATTTGTTCTATTTTACATTTTTGGGTATTTTTCTTTTTATTACTGATTCTCGAATTTAGGAGCGAAAGAAAAAGGAGTTGCCAAAGCTTTTGGAGACCACTTAAAGATTTGGAGTCAAAAGACAAAGCGAAAAGAACGAAGAAAAAAAAATCATAAAAGGAAGAATTTTTTTTTTATTAGATTTTGTTTTTATTTTTTAGATTTTTTTTAGCTTTTAGAAATTATATTAGGATATTCTCTATTTTTTAATTTTCTTTTTATTTTGGACCTTACTTTTTGGACTTTGGACTTGGACATTTGGACATTTTTTAATTTTTAAACCCTACGGAAGGGTAGTATATTAAATATTAAACTGTTTGCAAAGAAGGACGGCAATTACCATATTGCCTTGGCCCCTCGGGTTCGTACATGACATAAGAGTCGTGGCCCGAGTCGATTACAATGGTTCTTCGCCCGTCTGGTACGGAAGGTAAGTTTATTTGAACACCCGTGAATCCCCTATCAGCGGGTTTACTGTCTTTCTTCGTACGCATATATGTCGAGGAACTGAACACAAATTTATTTTCTAGTAAAGGGAAAGGCCTGGCCATACAAGATAAGGGTTCGGATTTCATCACTGTTCTCTTCTTTCCCGCTTTAGTAAAAAGATACCAAACGCGAACCCAAGCTTAAAATACCGACTAGAACGAGACTGATAGGGTAACGAGCTTATAGGAAAGTCGTTCAAAAGGATGGTATTGGGTATCTTGTTAGCCTAGCTCAAAGTTATGGAAGATTACTAGAAGTCTATTAGAGCCTCCTTATAACCCAGGGAAGTGTTGCCAAAGAGGTGGGTGTATCAAAGATCCTCTGAGATTCTCTCACTTCTCCTCGACTTACTTTATTCGGAACGTCCTACGAGGTTTGCTAAAATTGTACTTAATTGCCTCTTGTAAGAGTAAAAGCTGGTCTAAAAGCAATCTAAGTGGAGCCATCATGCTTTTTGTTTACTAGAAATCAATAGGTTTGTTATGGTGGAGTCATCCTTGTTTGTGGTTACATATAACTTCCCTTCCTTTTAGGTTTTTTCTTTTTAATTTTGTTTTTCTAGTGTATGCCCGAGGTTATTAGAGAGAAGGCTTGGAAAAGAGACTATCTAGGTCGATTGATTAGTGAAAAACCTAGTAATTCTTCTTGTGGAAATGGGGATCTCGAAGACTCTTCTTTCGAGAGCCATGTTTTCGGAAACTTTAGTTTTGAGAATCTGTCTCTTTGTGAAGAAAGTACCCCTAATACTTCAGTTGTGCCAGCAATGGCTGCTTTGAAAGATTATATGTACCCAATTAGGACCAACCGAGCATCATGCATTAAATTGCCAGCCTCTATGGCTAATTATGAGTTGAAACCTGGTATCCTTCAGATGACCCCTATATTCTTAGGAAAAGACGATGAAACTTTCATGTTAGGGACTTTGAAGAAGTTTGTGGAATAATTAAGATTAAAGACCTTAGTGATGAAGTCTTGAAACTTAGGACGTTCCCCCTTTTTCTTGAGAGATAAATCCAAGTCCTGGCTGCATAACCTACCATCTGAGTCTATAGAAACATGGGAAGAACTTACTGCTACTTTCTATTTGAAGTTTTTCCCTAAGCATAGAACTGCATCTGTTAGGCAGAAAATTAGTGCCGGTGTACAACAAGAAGGAGAATCTCTTTAGGTTTTTAGAGAGATTTAATGATCTTTTTTCACAATGTCCTCACCATGGGTTCGAGAAAATGAAACTAGTTGAAATTATTTATGACGGTTTAGAAGATTCGACCAAAGCCATGGTCGAGTCTATGTGCGCTGGTAGGTTCACGAGTAAAAACGTTGATGAAGCATTTTTCTTTTTAGAAGATGTAGCTGAACAATCTCAACAGTGGGAGTCTTGTGTTGAACCCCCTAAAAGACTCTTGGTTAATAGAAGTAGCACCAATATGGTAGGTACGAGTTTCGCGTCAGATGCTAAGTTTGTTGCTTTGTCTAGAAGGCTAAAAGCTTTGGAAATGGGTCAGTCTAAAAATAGGTCCCTTGTTGAACCTAATAATATAATTAAAGCCTCTAAAGTCTCTAGTTGTGGAATAGAACCCGATAACTGATAAGCTTTCGGGATTGCCTATATAATAACCGCAATCGCACGGTGTGTACAATGTAGACAACGGCAAGTACGAGTCGTTCCCACGGGGAGCAGTGGAAATACTGTAATCAATATCTCTAATCGACTAACCAATCAAGATGTTGAGCTTATGATTTTTAAAAGAATAAAACAAAGAGAATAAAATAAAATAATAAAATAAATGAAATGGGAGAGTCGGTAACCAGGGTTCTATGGTATCCACCTCTATTTCTTTTTCAATTACTGAAATGAAACATAAATCATGAATATTCAATTATTGTCCGTTCTATCGACATCACCTATTATATATATTAGAGTCACAAATATCACTGGTATACCCTAAGCATGGCACATCAAAAGATTACATCCAAGCATGCACCATTAAATTTCATCGGTGAGAAAGTTATACGAAACTAAACTTAGGTTCACAAATTCTATATGGCTTTTTTAAGCACCATCAAAGTAATTAACCAAGCATGGATCATCAAATAATAAGACAAACATATATTTGTAAAACTATCAATTATGCTCATAAGTTGTAAAACCGGTGAAGCAACAACTCGTTTTTTTGATTAATCAATAAATATTATTCAAGAATTAATCTATTCAAATCCTAATGGTCTATTGCTGCTATATAATCAAATCAAATCAAAGTAGTTGTAGGCTTGTAGTGCCCCCTAAGCTAGCAGCTGACTAAACCAAGTGATTAATAAAATAAAGAGGCACTAACGAATCTAAATCAAACACTTAAGCATTCAAATAAGAAATCTGCTACAACTTAACCCGAAAACTAGCCCCACTCAGAAATATGTATATACAAGAATTCCTCTCAAATGATACATATACAATAGTCATATGGTTTACAAATAGAACATACAACATAATAAACATAGTAGAAGTCTCAACGCCACGAAACTTCCGCTGCGCAACTCTGATCTGTCTCTGAAACTGAAAGTGGGAATGGGTGAGCACATCATCCCTAAAAAGGGTGCCCAGCAGAAATAACAACTAGCTTTCAAGTAATCATTAATATGATTCGAAGACAATGCAGGTTTAATCGAAAGTCGGTAATACAAGAAAAGACAATGAAACATAAAGTAGAAACTTCTTCATAGACATTCATAAATAACAGTAAACATCCATGTATGAAATGTGTGTTTCGGCACATAAGGGAAGAATAATATTGTGGTGCATCGCCCTAGCCATAATAATATTGCGGTGTATTGCCCTAGCCATAGAATACTGAATATATATAAAGGAAGAATAATATTGCGGTGTATCGCCCTAGCCATAATAATATTGCGGTGTATCGCCCTAGCCATAGAATACTGATATTGTGCCAGCACACATCTCATACCACACCAAGCACACAAAGATATGCATGAATTTCAAAACACAAAGATTTATTTGTAAAATAATAATGAATACAAGAGAGTTCGTTATCGATTCCCACCTCTTTTGATGACAAGCCTTGCCTACCTCGAGATCCATGATCCACTGGTTCATCCTTATATCGATCGTTGTTAATATAGACTAACTGTTAATCACACAAGAAGTCTAAGAAACTAGCCACAATGGCTCACACAAGAATCATATAAGTTTATCTAATGGTTTTAAGTCCGTTTAAGGTTCTACATCTTTTATTTATATATCTTTAGAAAATTTAAGGTTTACTAATTCAATTAAATTGGTTTCATAGTCCAATAGCTAAGTCTTGCGAACATCTACAACTTTGTAGAAGAAAACAAAAGCTAAATCAGACCATAAGGTCTAACTCATCAAACTAGTAAAACTAATCTTGAGCCCAAGTCTACTGAACAAGCCCATTACACAAAGTCTAGGCCAATATGGTCAAATAACGGTCACTGACAGTCAAACTAACGGTCAAGGGTCAACCAACAGTCAACATCGAAGGTCGGGTCAAAGTCCAGGGTCAAAGTCTAAAGTCTAAATCGGTCAACTGAGTCGAGACAGGGAATTCGGTGAGTCTACACCGATTCAACTTAGTCAGATGATGCGAGTCAGGTAAGTCAGCTAGATTGACTAGAATAACTAACTTGCCTAAATTTAAGAACAGTTACAGAAACACAGCTAACCTGATTCTATTCATTTTAACAGGATTCTAAAGTTCAATACAACAATAACACATAAAATTTAAATACAACTTCATAATTTAACTATAACTACAAACTTAGCTTTACCTGCAAATGCAGTTGCAAGCTTCAAGTAGAGAGACTCAACTCAGCACATTCATTTAACCCTCATTGTAACATTTCAATTACATAACATATAATCTTGAACAATACACAGTCACCTTCATAAACATCAGACCCAGCTTATATAAAGTACTAACCATTTCAGTTAAGACCACCACCAACTGCTAAACTCAACTCAACAACACAAGCAATACTGCACACACATTTCAGCTCCCTTCACTAGACTGCAACTTCAGTTCCATGAGTAACTGCAATACAATCCACTCAACCAACACAACCCAGCCATCTGCAATCTCATTCATGAATACACTGCCTACACCACTAGTTGTATAACAGTCCCTTATCTATTAATCTAAACTTCAACATTAATTAATAAACATATCATTTCAGAACCACAATCTTCATAGATGCAACATCATTCAACTAATCTTCTTTCAGTCACATCCATTGTAACCATTCTCAGAACACCAACGACTCCAATGTAACACTATTATTCCCTGCAACTTCAATGTCACGGAATACCCCCACTACCATGCCACTGATTCCGCATTCAACTCATTAAATTCTTCTCTATTAACAACATTAACACCACTGAAAGTTCATTAACTTACATCAACTCAATATACTTTATCACCATCAATTGTAGCTCAACATAATACTTAGAACAAACCAACATTCAACAATTCTCTATAATTTAGAACAACAACCAAACTTCACTTCATACCCATTCACTAATTCAACTCATCACTGCAACTTCAACTCAAATATCAACCAAGCAACACCATAACAGCAACACCATAACAATCAAGTCCTTTCTTGTTCATATCAACACACAATCACCACACAGAACCACCACTAATATCTGTATCAACAATTCAATCCACACTAAACACATCTTAACAATCACACATCTTAGTTCATGGCATCTCATAACTTCAACAACTAGAAATCATGATAAACTAAGATTACAGAGAGAATCATTACCTCAAAACAAACCATAATTCATTGATTATTCAAATCCTCAATTTCTTCTTTAAACAGTTTCACAGCATCAATCCACCAACTACCCCTTTGTACTCCACCTATCTGCTACTCTAAATCAGTATCAATTCCACTCAAACCCTAATTCAATTTGGGGAAGAACACATGAACCCTAATTATTAATCTTAATCAATTCTTTAACCTCAAATTGTATTTCAAATTAAACCCATCTCTAATTCCATCTTGATCATCACCAAATCGAACTCTATATTCTTCTTTGAGGTTGTCCTGAGAAACCCTAATTCTTAAATCATCTCCAAAACGACTTCAAAACTTCAATTAAACTACAACCCTTCTATTCTTCATCTAACATCAACTCAATTCACCTAAGAACTCGAATTCCATTTAATCAACTCATCTTTAACCAACAGAAACCCTAACTTTTAATTTACAGTAGCATCGACATCTTTTTTCCTTCATGATTCAAACATCAACACCTCTACTCTCTTCCACTACACAGCTACAAACAAATTTCCCAAGTGGAATTCACTCTCATCTCACAAATCGGTCAAGAACAGAAGAACAAGGAAAGAGGAAGAGAAAGAAGAAAGAAGAAGAAGAAATGAATTCTTCTCGAGCGGTCTGGGGATAATTAACGTTCGTGTTAAACTAATCGATTCATTATCGGCTAATTCGTCACTTGATCGGTCTAATAATGTTGACGACCTTGAGGGTTCTTACAGTAGCCTAATACCCAAAATGGTTTCACCCATAAACCCTAGTTACATAAAGTCCAACAAGACATAATCATGGGTTTCTTAAAACCCATCAAAAATAATAACAAAGGAGAAAAGATTAAACCGATGTTGTTTTCGTCGTATCTTGTTTTTATCCTCTCAACGCTACCAAGGCCGCCGCACTTCTCCCTCTCGTCTGTCCAAAAACAACTCCAAAAACGGCCCCCATCTGTTTCTGTTCCTCTTTCTTCTTATATGGCGCATCAAAGGTATCCAGTTATGACCTAACGGAAATGGTGAGGCCCAGTCCAAGTCGACCAGCAACAATTCCTATTCTCGGACAATACCAAATATGCAGGAGAATCCCAACTTCCGTCCCTAACGATTACAAAAATCTGGCCACCAACATCACTTTATACTCCACCGGTAACAACAGCTCAAGAAATCACCAACCAGCTCTTTGTCACGACCACAACATTTTATTTTCTTCGGATCCTCGAAAATCTCGGCCACAGCAACTCTGTTTTCTTTCCTTGTCTTTTATATCTCGAGTTCTATCATAGCAACAAAGCTCTATCTCCGTCAATTGCTATTCCACCTTCTCAGATTCGCCTTCTCCTTCACGTCGTCCATCACCATCTCTGTTTTATTAGACTCAGGCCATCACGAGCTCTTCTTCATATCTCTGTCCAAGTTGTCTTTACATCTCACCGTTATCCTACTGCCATTCTTCTTCCGGCCATACAAACCATTCTCTATCTTTGCTGTACCAGTGCGCTGCTTCCGCCATCCAATATTTTTCTTCACGGCTTCACCAGTAGCACTCATATCTTCAGCAACAATTCTTCATATCTTCACCAGCACTTCTTCACTGCCAACTGCCAGAGAACTGACTCCATTGTACCGGCACAACATATTCAATCAAGACCACGATGGGTCAAACCCTTTCTCTACAATGTCATCATTTCAGCCGACAGAGAAGAACCACTCAGACGAGTTGCTTCCATTAACATCAACCCATAAAATCCATGCAATCATCATCTGCATCTCCACCTCGATGCAGTCTCTGAATCTACCAACATCTTCACTTGTGTCTCAAGTACATAGCTCCCATCAGAATCAACCTTGGACAGCATCAAACACCATGGTCGTGAACTAAATAACACACCACTGTTGTTAAGGTACCAGGTAGATAATTTGCAGAGCACCACCTGATGGACTCAAAGCTTGGCTTCATTCAAGTCTCAAGAATATTATCTTTGTACCTGAACAGAAATCCCCATGAAGAACTGTGAACGCGTAAATCACGAAGGCATCCATGTGTTCACAAACAATGTTCGCGCATATTATAGTTCATAATTTGAGTGTTGTATGTGTAAAGGGGAGTGAATATATCGATTCATCGACTCTGAGTCTTCGTACACGTCCTTGTATAGTCGTATATTATCACTAACAATGCTCGTATAATAGAGTAAATAGAGAACGAAGCATAATATAAAGTTTATCATGCTTAATATTGGATATAAAGTACAAAATGTAAGTGATGAATGTAAACGAGATAAGTATTTATGTGGTTCAGCACTAAGGCCTACATCCATGGGGTTGGTGTTTCATTATATGTAGATTGATTACAAGGATAGTCGAATGACTTTGGAGTATAAACTGAGGATGCGGGATTAAAGGGATTACTTACTCTTCCTAATTCTCTCTCCTATTTTTTTCTTAGAACCGAACTGCCCTCCTCTTTTAGTGGGGAGGGGTATTTATAGGGGTCACAACGTGGGGTCCACTTCTGGAGGCCGTTGTATCCTTATCATCTTGTGTTCTGTGCCAGTACCCCGGACTGCTTCGTCTTCTTCGATGCCCCCAGTGCCCTCTGCTTATTGATGAAGAGTGACGGTCGTGTCTTCCACTGGTTGGCTGACACGTGTGATGCTCAAGGTGTTTAATGCGGGTGGTTGAGTCGTCTGCACGCGCCAGACAATGGTCCTCTGCCCCTGTCGCGTCCGTGTCAGTTGGGATTACCCCAGCCGTCGATCTTGGGTCTTTCTCGAGATGGGATAAAGTGAGTCTTTGGGTGCTTTTCAGTACTTTGTGGTATCTTGGTACTCCTTGATCCTTGGCCGTCGGATCTTGTCAAACGATGATCTCACGTGGATGAGATATGTCTCTTAGTTATCCACGTGTGGCATCCTATCTTGATGCTCCAAGTTGTATGCCTCCCACGTGTTTGGCCATGGGAACGTGGCGGGTGATGAAATATGTGCATATAATTTGCCCCTTTTCTTCTGACTGTGGCGTCAGCTGAAGTTAGAGGAAAACCGTCACATATTCCTTACCTCTCTCTTAATAACTTCCCCTATATTTTAGGGAACGTCTCCCACTACATGCAATAACTCCTTGCAATAACTTCCCCTAGGGTAAATGGATGGTTTCTATCTTCTTCAATGCTTATAAGTGAGAAAAAGAATGTGAAGCATGAAATAAATTTCATTCTTCTCTGTCAGTCCTTCATTCTTTTTCTCCTGAAGCTTTTATTCTCCATTTTTGTTTGGATACTCTTAACTGCTGCTGCCTTTATTTTTAATATCTTTAATTCCTCGTGAGTTGTTGTTGTTCGTTGTTTTCTGACTTTGCTCTTCTGCTGGTAAAGCCCCTGATACAGGTAAGGGGTTTTGGTTATCTTTTATCTTGATATCTATCATTCGTTCATCTTCTGCTACTATGTTTTTGGGCTTTGTGATGAAGAACACATGCAAAGTATGTTTTTGCCTTTGGACTCTCACCCGGTGACCCTAACTAAGTTAGGGTTTCTTCGTTTCTATTTTTAGTCTAGGGTTTTCCTTATTTTCTTCTGTTGGATAACTGTGATGAACTGGCCGAAATTTAGCTTTTTGATCTTTATTTGTTATTCTGCGGAACTTATAACTTGTTTGTGTGTTCCGCAGGCATGGATGATCGCCCATGGGTTCCTTATCAGACTCCGCCGCCTAGTCCTCGTAGATCTCCTCCGCGTAGAGACCCTGATATATCTCCACCAGGAGGTTCTAGATCTCCGCATGCTGATCTTCGTACCCAAAGGGTATCGTCTTCCTCTGGTCAGAGGACTTCGTCTTTCAAGAAAGGATATCCACCGAAGGATCCCCCTGGCTATAGGTATGTCGCTACCCGCCCTTTTTCTCGCCTGCGTGATGAATCTAGAAGCACGCAGGCTCCTCCCCGTAGTGATGTGTTGGTCGTTGCACCTATTCGTTCTTTGGCTCCTCCTCCGCTGCCTCAACAAAGTCCTCTGCCTCCTCCTCCAGCGGTCCCTTCCAAGGGGAAATCTACTAACGGTACCGCTTCGAAGACTAGGCAGTGTGAGGACTAGAGGATTGTTATGATCCTCCATATCTTCTTCGACATCGTCCGCGTCGAAGATCATGGGTGCGTCCATCCATTGTTCATGATCGTCCACTTATTCCTCATCGATTTTGTATAGCTCACAATAGTCTTCAAACTGCTTCCTCAGTCTCTTACCTATCTGAGCCGTTAGGGATGGTCCCGCGGACTCAGAACATGAGATGGCGTTAAGGGTGCGATTTCCTTTGGGCAGCTGGACCTGCTTGCTTCGTTTGGCCTTATCTTCATCCCTAGTCCTTTGCACATACTGTTTAAGATCTCCCGTATCAACTAACTTTTGGATCATTATCTTTAGATTCTTGCATTTCTCTTTCATGTGGCCATTGAAATAGTGATATTCACAGTATTCCTTAGATCTTTCTGATTTTGGAAGCTGCTTTCCCTTAGACCATGGCCAATCGAGGTTCTCTCGACCCTTGATCTCTTTCAAGATGCGCGAGTAACTGGTATTCAACTTTGTGTAGACTTGCTCTTCGAATTTTCGAACATCCCCTCGTCGAACGTCCCTACGTTCCCTTCTGTCTTCGTTGGGTCATTCACCCAAGTTGCCTCTTTTTGATCTGCTGGATTGTTCCACGGAGTTTATTCGTAGTGGACGCTGAGTCTGAGCTCTGGGATTTTCTCGTTGGATTTTTTCTAATCTAGCATGCTTCTCTATGATCACTTGAAGATCTCCTTTCGTAGCAGGGATGGTGCCGTGGATCTCGAAGAATAGGGGGCTCATACTGTCAAGCCCCCATTTGTAGTAGTTGATGCTAACCACATGATCTACGTTTCCGATGGCTTGACGGATTTTGTGCCACCTATCAGTATATTCTCTGATGGTTTCCTTGTATTTGATTGCTAGTGAGAAGAGCTTATCTATCCCGGTGTTGACAACTTTGTTATACATGTAAGTTGTCAAGAATTTCTCAGTAAGTTAGTCGTACGAATCAATGGAATTTGATGGCAAGTTGTCGAACCAGGAGAGTGCGGATCCTTTTAAACTCAAAGGGAAGTATCTGCACAATATGGCATCGTCATAATTCTACCGCGCCATCATTCGATTATAATAGCAAAGATGGGCAGCGGATCACTAGATCCATCGTAGCACTCGAAGGCCGGAACAAGGCATTTCTGCGGAATGACAGCTTTGGCCAAGTGTTGTGTCAGGGGGGTAGTGTTTGCTTCCTTCATAACTTGGTCCAACCTTCCCCCTTGCCTATCTTTTAGTATCTTGATCTCCGCCATCATCTCGGCACGAAGATCTTCCTTTGCGCGTTGATGTTCCTCCAGAGCAGAGGGTCGTCCCAGACTTGGGGTATCGTTGTCGAAGTAGTCCGAGTTATCGGGATAGTAATCTGGGTCGAAGATTTGACTTCCTCTTATGTCCCTCCGATTTAATGGTTCTGGGTTGCTAACAACCACTATCCTTCGATCTTAATTTAGTATTGGCGCCATAGAGTTAGCCTCGTTGATATGGTTTACCAATTCCGCATTATGGGTAATTCTATCTTTGAGTTATTGGTTTTCCTGAGCTAGTAGAGTTACTGCGTCTGCGTATGTCTTTTGATTCTTTCTCAATTCTTCAAGCTCAGCCATCATCTGAGCAATGTGGTTTGATCCTTGATTAGGAATTTCTACCGGCATATGTCTTCCAGCTGCTATCATCTGATCTTCGTCGATGATCTGTATCAATGGTTCTAGTGGATCTGTCTGCGGGTTTTTCTGTTCCGATCGTTGCTGCGCGTGTTGATTTGTTATTAGGAGAGGTTGATTGACTTGGAGGGGTATGTTCTATTCATTGGTGAGAGGCATCCCATAGAGAGGTTGATGTATCCATGACTCTGCCATCCCTTCACGATGTTCGTACGGTCGGGTGGCAGCGGTCTCTTTGGAAGCTCCCCCCTTGGATGCCCCGGGTTTTGATTCCCCTGCTTTGGCAGTCGCGGCCTTTAGAGCTTCCGCTGCAATAGTGCTGGCATCTAAAGGCCTCGTGATTTCAGCTCTATCTCGTGTCTTATCTATGTATTTGATCTTTTCACCTTTTTGCTTGCTCCTAGTCATTACTGGTGTCATCCTCGGCGTTCCTATATCTTTGTTCTTCTTCATTTCTGGTATTTTCTGGAAAAGATATAAAGTAGAAATGGCGCAGTTCATAGGGAACCTGTTAGCAGATTTATGGAAATCAGATCCTGGAGGCGTAAAGAGATTATCTGGCTATTATTCCCCCTTTCAGGGGTATCAGATCCCTTGATTACTCCGAGTCTATTTTATAAGTTTGACTAAAAACATGCGTAGTTCGAGAAAGGAGATGTATATATGACGAAAAGTTTGTTGACGAAGATATAGTTTACCCTACTTCCTAATAAATCATTCCCGAGGTATGTACCCTCGAATAGCTGCATGAAGTGGACACGGATCTATCCGTGGATTTTATTTTATAAAGTTCAAGTATAAAAACACTTTTAAAAACGTAGATCTACTAAAATAAATGCAAATCTACCCATTGGTTTTGTTTTTTCATGATAAAAATCTTTAAAATGCTTTCGAAGATGTAGATCTACTGGGATAGACGTAGATCTGCTCAAAAATTTCATTTTTCAAAGACATAAAACTCGAAAACTCTTATTAAGACGTATATTTACTAAATAATGCGGGGAAAGACTCACATGAATATTTTAGATGTTTTTAACGAATGCTGAAATAGAAAATGCTCCAAGCGCCGTTATTTTTCAGAGAGTGATGCATGGGTCAAATAGTATTTTAAATCACAGGATAAGATAAATCTTTTACGGGACAGAGTCCCTATTTCTAACGCCAGATGATGAACGTGTAAATCACGAAGGCATCCATGTGTTCACAAACAATGTTCGCGCATACTATAATTCACAATTTGAGTGATGTATGCGTAAAGGGGAGTGAATATATCGATTCATCGACTCTGAGTCTTCAGACTCGTCCTTGTCTAGTCGTATATTATCACTAACAATGCTCGTATAATAGAGTAAATAGAGAACGAAGAATAATATAAAGTTTATCATGCTTAATACTGGATATAAAGTACGAAATGTAAGTGTTGAATGTAAACGAGACAAGTATTTACGTGGTTCAGCACTAAGGCCTACATCCACGGGGTTGGTGTTTCATTATATGTAGATTGATTACAAGGATAGTCGAATGACTTTGGAGTATAAACTGAGGCTGCGGGATTAGAGGGATTACTTACTCTTCCTAATTCTCTCTCCTATTTTCTCTCTTAGAACCGAACTACCCTCCTCTCTTAGTGGGGATGGGTATTTATAGGGGTCACAACTTGGGGTCCACTTCTGGAGGCCGTTGTATCCCTATCGTCTTGTGTTCTGTGTCAGTACCGCGGACTGCTTCATCTTCTTCGATGCCCCCAGCGCTCTCTGCTTTGTGCCGAAGAGTGACGGTCGTGTCTTCCACCGGTTGGATGACACGTATGATGCTCAGGGTGTTTAATGCGGGTGGTTTATTCGTATGCACGTGCTAGATAACGGTCCTATGTCCATGTCACGTCCGTGTTAGTTGGGCTTACCCCAGCCATCGATCTTGGGTCTTTCTCGAGATGGGATAAAGTGAGTCTTTGGGTGCTTTTCAGTACTTCGCGGTATCTTGGTATCTTGGTGCTCCTTGATCCTTAGTCGTCGGATCTTGTCAAATGATGATCTCACGTGGATGAGATATGTCTCTTAGCTATCCACGTGTGGCATCCTATCTTGATGCTCCGAGTTGTATGCCTCCCACGTGTTTGGCCATGGGCACGTGGCGGGTGATGAAATATGTGCATACAAGAACTATTGTTGTTTATCTCATTGCAGTCACGGCTAAGATATGTCCATGCAATTGATGTCGATGTCGAGCTGCACTCAAGTGTCATATTGATGTTGTTGGGATAAGTACTCTGAACTCAAACCAGAGATGAAGAATGCTCCATCCCTTAAACATATTCATTCTCTGTATATTTTCCAACTTGGCATGTATATGAACTGAGGCTTATAAAGAGGCGCAGCACTAAAAATGCAGCTCAATGAGCACTTCTTCCATATGATGCCTTGAGTATTTTCGTGCCGCAAAGGGAATTTTCTTCTCAATTAATCACTTATTTTCCTGGGTGACCGAATTCGTTTGTACATTCTACAAAAGTACTAAAACAATATTATTAGTAAAAATATTGAGTCCTAGCTCATATAAATATGGGTATAAAATGTAGCACTTACGTGCTTATAA
Organism: Papaver bracteatum; assembly: GCA_023529315.1. Classification (NCBI taxonomy): domain Eukaryota; kingdom Viridiplantae; phylum Streptophyta; class Magnoliopsida; order Ranunculales; family Papaveraceae; genus Papaver; species Papaver bracteatum. The sequence continues at coordinate 135,309 of JAJJWX010000713.1, forward strand.
ATAACTCGTTTTGGGAAGGTCAGGTTAGTGAAGAGCAAGCCCATGCTATCTATACCAACTCTAGGTTTGAAAATTGTCAAAAGTTTGACCCATAATCAGAGATATACAACCTTGGTTGGAGAAACCATCCTAATCACTCTTGGTCTAAAGGCTAGAATCAAGGTCAATCTAGTAATTCTCATCCTCCCCCGGGTTTTGGTTATAATAAGAACTCTTCATGTGAAACCCAGTTCCAGAACCCTTCTGAGAATAGAATGACTAGCTTAGAGGAATCTCTTAGTATATTAAGAAAGGGTCGGGATGTGTTAACACAGAGCCATGAAATATTAGTAAAGAGCCAGGTTAGGTTTCAACAGGAAACCAAACAAAATTTTCAAACTAATACCCAGACTCTTGCTAAGTTAGAACTTCAAGTAGGTCAAATAACTAAGAATCTAAGTGAGAGAGATAACGGAAGTTTCCCTAGTCATATTGATCCTAATCCCAAAGTAGAGAAATCATACAATCATGTGAATTCTATTACAACCCTTAGGAGTGGAAAGAAAGTTGACAATAAGGTCGCCATGCCTGAAAGTGAACATGTTGTAGTTCACCCTTCTTAGCCAGAAAATGAGGGGATTGATAGAGTCTCTAAAGAGATCAATGAGGGTCCTAATGAGTCCAGTTTTGTTCCTAAAGCCCCATTCCTACAGCTGCTAGTTCCAAATAAGAGGGAGTCCAACTTTAATGATATTTTGGAGGTTTTTAAGAAGGTAACTATCAACCTTCCATTATTAGATGCAATTAAGCAGATTCCCGCTTACGCCAAGTTTCTTAAGGATATGTGTACGCAAAAGCGAAAACTTAGTGTACAAAAGAAGGCCTTCCTAGCTAGCCATGTGAAATCTATTATTCAGAATACCACTACTCCTGAGTATAAAGACCCATGGTCCCCTACCATTTCTTGAACAATAGGTAATTACCGTGTTGAGAAATTGTTGCTTGACTTAGGAGACAGTGTGAACTTACTACCATATCATATGTACCTTAAGCTAGGACTTGGTGTGATGAAACCTACCCAGATGACACTTTAGCTAGCTGATAGGTCCGTTAAAATTCCTCGTGGTGTAATCGAGGATGTTCTTATAGAGGTCGACAAGTTTATTTATCCAGTGGATTTTGTTATCCTAGATATCCAACCTGTCCCTGACCCAGAGAACCAGATGCCAATAATTTTAGGTCGCCTATTTTTAGCTACATCCAATGCGATCATTAACTTTCGAAATGGTTTTATGAATTTTTCTTTTGGTAATATGACTATTGAGCTGAACATTTTTAATATTTGTAAGATACCCTCTGAACTAGATGACTCGAGCATAGAAGAAGTGAACATGATAGGAACTGTAAGGAACCTCAAGCTCGTCAACGCTATTAGACTAGTCAAGAGACGTATTAGCCGCTAATTACTCGGTTAGTGTAACTCGAACGTTAATTAATTGGAATTAATCTAACAACGATCTAGATATGAAACTAGTATCGTTAGATAGATCTCGAAAAGTTACGTGGAATAGACTACTCGAACGTGTCTTTCGGATATCGGACGAAGAAGATATTATCAAATTTATTTGGAGGGCAATGTTATCCGACTGTGGATTCCCATATTAATTTTCAGGTGCCTTTAGTAAATATGGTCGGCCTTATCTCTGAAATCAGATCGAGAAGAATACATTTCTCTTATTTCTTTATCTTTTTTCTTATTCTTTCTTTTCTCTTCTTCTTTCTCCTTCCCCTGTTCTTCATCTGTTGAGAGTTTGAGAATCAAAAGTGAGGATTTTGAGATCGAATGAAGAGTATCAAGATCAAGGAAGGTTCCTGGTGGTGATGATTGTATTGTGGTAGGTTCTGAGTTAAAAGAAGTGACGAGTTAGGGAAGATAAGTTAGGGTTTTGGATTTTGAAGTTTGGTTTGTGAAGTACTGATGATTATATTGAGTTTCTGTTATATGAAGATTGAATGGGTTGATGTTTGATTGTAGTTTTGAAGTTGGTTCAGTGATGAATCGAAGAACTAGGGTTTCTGGTTTTGGGTTTGAAATTCAGACAATGAATTAGAAGATGAATTGAGAGTTTAAATGAAAGATTAGAGATGGGTAATGGGTGAATTGAAGTTTTGGAGTGGTATCACAGATGAAGTTAAGTTTTAGAGGATAAAATCGATGATGATGGTTGAATTTAGGGTTTCTGTTAATTTGAAGGTTAAACTGGAGATGGACCAAGAGAGAGTGGAGAAAACCGTTAATTGGGTAAGTATCTCTGTTGTTTAATTTTAGTATTTGAAGTTGAATTGTTTAAATTCTAGAGTTATTAATTGTAATTGAATTTGGGACTTATATGAGTTGTTTTAGTCTTGTTTGAATTCCAGGATTTATATGATTCTGGTTCAGACTGAACTCTGTGAAGGTTGAATCTTTGAATGGTTGAACTTATATGAAACTGAATCCTAAGTGGATGTTGTACTGGTGAAGACTAGTTTTTTTAGATGATGGAGGTTTTGGTTAACTTGAATTCTTGAAGGGGAAGCTGATTAGGCGGAACTAGATTGAGTTTTGATTGTGTGTTGCTGAGGCTGGTGGTGGTGGTGTTGTGACGAATTGATCTCTGTGAATGAGATGTTGCAGGGAGTGTGTGTGTTATCTAAGTTGAGAATTAGCTGAGCAGTTGGGTTGAAGTCGTTGAAAGATTAGAAGGCCTAGAGGATGATTTTAGATGGTTTCAGTTTGAGATGGATGTTGCGGCTAAAGTGAATGTAAACTAGAAACTGCAAGAAGTGTGAATGATGTTGCTCACAACTGAAGTTGCATATCGAGACAGAGTTGAACTGTTAGTGGTATTGGTGCTGCAACTCATGGATTTGGTGGAGGTTTATGAATTGTTTTGAGAGTTACAGTTACAACTTGTGGAACTGATGGAGATTAGGGCTGTAATTGCAAAGGAGTTAAAATGTTGAATGCTGCCTGAGATTGTATGAATGAGATGATATGTGACTGAAGCTTTATATTAAGGGTTGGATGAATTTGTTGAGATGATCTGAGTATCGCCTAGAGATGCAATTGCAGTTAGTATTTACAACGACCGATTCAAAGGACGAACCAGTGGATCATGGATCTCGAGGTAGGCGTGGTGGCTTGTCATCAAAAGGTGTGGGAATGCATTTGACTCTTTTATAATCATTATTGTTTTCTTTTATAAAAGTTTATGTTTAATAAACTCATGCATTGTCTGTTCGTGCATTTCATGCTTTGTTTAAAATGCATAATGATAATCCTGTTGATTCTGTGAATCTTTCCACGATTTGGAAAGGACTTGTATTGTTTTGTTGTCAATATGAATTGTTATGGGAAATGAGAATTTCCACTTGTGGTATATAGGATACGCTCCTTCACATTTATATCTACTTTAATTCAGCTTTTATTGTTTAGAGTTGGTCACCATGGTCTTGGTAGCATCCATAGCTAAATAGGTGTGAATTGCCGGTTAGGAATTTACAACCATATTAGTACATTGTTTGACGAAGGAGTTTGTTCCATATACATGTATGATTATTTCAGTGACTTAGTCACAGTTTAATGTTTCGGGAAAACATGTATTGTTTTCCAAATCTTGCCTATGATTACTTAGAATTTTAAATGTTAATTATTCCAACTTTCAGTTTCAGTGACAGATCAGAGCTGCGCAGCGAAAGCTCCGAGAAGTTAACTTTGTTAGTTGATTATATTCTGATATGTTTATTATGTTGTATATTCTGTTTGTAAACCAAATGACTATTTATATGTATCATTGGAGATGAGTTCTTGTATATATATTTCTGAGCGGGGTTAGCTTTGGGTTAAGTTCTGTATCATTTCTTAATTGAATGCTTAAGTGCATATTTTAGATTTTAGTGCCTCTTTATTTAGTTGATTTATTGGATTAGTCAGCTGCTAGCTTAGGGGGCGCTACAAAGTTGGTATCAAAGCTCATTACTAGATCTTAAATGGGAATAGTTAGAATTAGCCAGTGCCAGTTAGTGAACTAGATTAGTTTAGAACTGGGTTGGGTTTGTGAGTTAAATCTTAATCATTAAAAGCTATCAATAATTAAAATAATTATTTGGTTGATTGACTTGTTTGTTTGGTTGTTTGTGTAATGAAATAATAATTGTAGGGTACACCAGTACTTTAGCTAATAAGAATTTGAGAATAATTGATCTAAAAAGTATGAACATGTCGATAATCCAATACTAGCAAATAGTGAGATTAACGTTATTAATAAATCTTGAAAATCACATATAAATTTATTGTATACCTTGACTTATACATATAATCAACAATTTATAATTACAAAAATGTTAATAATATTCTTGGAACTTAATAATGTTTGTAAGAATTGTTAGAATAATAATAGTTCAATCATCAATGTTAGTAATAAAAATATTATAATAGTAAATATAGATGATAATATAAATAATAATAATCTTAATAAAGTAATGTTAGCACTTTTCAATTAGTATGATATTGAACTTTAACTTAACTAAAATCTCATTAAAAATTTATAATGATAAAAATAATAATCATGATTAAATAGTTATGGAAAAATTAATAACTCTTATTTACGATTAAACTAATTACAAATTAGAGATATATGTTTTGCGTCTAAACTAAATAGTTAATATAATACTTTCTAGGCGTTAGACTTTAATTAGGAAGTGAAGATATAATGTATAAAATACAAAGACTCAACTTGTTAGTTAACCTTGTACCAGAAGTATTTTTTAATCTAACAATTGATCCAATAAATCTTTAAAATGTAACAAATAGTCATGATATAATAATAATAGAATTATGCAACGTCTCAACTCTTTTGAGGATTAATACAAATTAATATCAGTTTCTTTCAAAAATAAATAAATAATAGTATTCAGATGCTTAGTGTAATACTAGAATAGAGAGAAAATAAATTAATATATTGATAGGATCCTTCTTCATAAATAAATTCAATAATTTTTTAAAGTGGAAAATTAGTATGACGAACTTAAATTGTTAGAATTTAGATTAGTATTATATTGAGCATAACTTAAATTAAAATCTCATTTACAAATATACATGTAGCGATAAAATAATGATTATGATTAAATAGCCGTGGAAAATTATTAGTGCTCATTTATAATTAAGTCCTGCAAAGTTAACTAATAACAAATTTGAATTTTGTGTTTTGCGTTTAAACCCGATAGATAAATAAGACTTCTTCTGTAGGATTAAGAACATGAGGTCATATAAGGCATAAAATAAAGATCAAAACTACTAAATTATACACATGAAGTGATATTTATAATACTTGAATGCTTAGAACAAAACTAAACTTAAAGGAGGATAAAATTGCATGTGAAATAGATACTTAGTATTAATATCCAAAATCTAAAGACTATTAAGACATATTAAAAAAATTATGTAGACTCAAAATTTAAATCATATTAAATTACTAACGTCAATATGTAACAAGATATACTATATTACCGATTCAATCTGAATAAATAAAATATGTTATATCAATCTTTTCGTGAAAGTAAAATTATATTTACAAGATTAAGGCTTAATAAAATTAAACTAAGTATCACTACTAAATAATTATTTTGATTGTATGTTAGTTACGCTAGTAATCAAATAAGAAAATTTGATAAAACAATAATGAAAATGATAATATAACCAAGACAGTAATTTTTGATAAGATATATAAATAATAATACTATCTAATGCAAATTATCATAAAATTTGAAGTTATTGTAAATATCATTTGGATAATAATTTTATGTTAGCACTGTATTAGAAAAATATAATTTTTATTAATAGTACAACTTACAGATTACTTTAGCAATAAAATATTTAAGGAAATAAAGATTGATGAAAACAAATCGAGTATTAATAATAAAATTAAACTTAGCACTATGATTAATTACGATTTAACTTGTATCGGTCTAATAAATAAGAAATAAATGTAATAATAGAAATAAAATATTAATACCAAACAATTATGGAAATTTGTTAGCGATTATTTACTCATATCAAGCCACATAATGAAATAAACAAACAGATACATTGAAAATAATATGTGGAAATAAAATAAAATAATAATGGTAATATTTGGTTAATAGGTATGACATTTAATTATTTTTAAATAGTACATGAATTTTAAAAAAAAAATTGTTTAGTTATAATAATGTAATTACATTTGGAATTAAAATTCTATTTCATTAAAATAAATAAATAAATAATGATAATAAATAAAGATGAAATAAAACAAATTTTGTTGACTAAATTGCTTAAAATAATGTGAACTATTTAAATATTTTACAAAGTAAATTTATTAGACTTACACCAGTTAAGATAGAAGTTAAAGACTAATTAATCTTGATAAAATAAAATTAACACTTAGTTAATTGTAATAAATTTGCACTTAGTTAATCTAGCACTGGAGAATAGTGAAGGTTGTGTTTTCTATGTTCGTAGGAAGGCATTGTCGTGATTGGCCAACCTTGACAGGGCAACTGCATTCAGAGATGACCAATCATAGAAGTTTAGTATGTTGTAATTATTTTAGAAACCTATACATATAAATTCACTTAGAAATAAATTCGAAGGAATCTCTCTTGTATTTAGAGACAGATATGTTATAAAATAGAAATTTGCTGAGGAAACTTAGACTTCCCTATTTGATAGAAATTAAATTAGCGTAGTTGAACTTAGAGGCACAAACTTCAGTTATAGAAAGCCATTTGAGTTTGTGCTTTGTTTTATGTGGTTACGCGCTTAGATAAGAGATGGGATTATTCTATAAGGTGGGGAGTTTTTGAAGACCAAAAGGATGGTTTGATTTTCGAGAATGAAAATGATATAAGGTGGGGAGAATGTAAGGAACCTCAAGCTCGTCAACGCTATTAGACTAGTCAAGAGACGTCTTAGCCGCTAATTACTCGATTAGTGTAACTCGAACGTTAATTAATTGGAATTAATCCAACAACGATCTAGATATGAAACTAGTATCGTTAGATAGATCTCGAAAGGTTACGTGGAATAGACTACTCGAACGTGTCTTTAGGATATCGGACGAAGAAGATATTATCAAATTTATTTAGAGGGCAACTTTATCCGACTGTGGATTCCCATATTAATTTTCAGGTGCCTTTAGTAAATATGGTCGGCCTTATCTCTGAAATCAGATCGTGAAGAATACATTTCTCTTATTTCTTTCTCTTTCTTCTTATTCTTTCTTTTCTCTTCTTCTTTCTCCTTCCCCTGTTCTTCATCTGTTGAGAGTTTGAGAATCAAAAGTGAGGATTTTGAGATCGAATGAAGAGTATCAAGATCAAGGAAGGTTCCTGGTGGTGATGATTGTATTGTGGTAGGTTCTGAGTTAAAAGAAGTGACGATTTAGGGAAGATAAGTTAGGGTTTTGGATTTTGAAGTTGGGTTTGTGAAGTACTGATGATTATATTGAGTTTATGTTGTACGAAGATTGAATGGGTTGACGTTTGATTGTAGTTTTGAAGTTGGTTCAGTGATGAATCAAAGAACTAGGGTTTCTGGTTTTGGGTTTGAAATTCAGACAATGAATTAGAAGATGAATTGAGAGTTTAAATGAAAGATTAGAGATGGGTAATGGGTGAATTGAAGTTTTGGAGTGGTATCACAAATGAAGTTAAGTTTTAGAGGATAAAATCGATGATGATGGTTGAATTTAGGGTTTCTGTCAATTTGAAGGTTAAACTGGAGATGGACCAAGAGGGAGTGGAGAAAATCATTAATTGGGTAAGTATCTCTGTTGTTTAATTTCAGTATTTGAATTTGAATTGTTTAAATTCTAGAGTTATTGATTGTAATTGAATTTGGGACTTATATGAGTTGTTGTAGTCTTGTTTGAATTACAGGATTTATATCAGTCTGGTTCAGACTGAACTCTGTGAAGGTTGAATCTTTGAATGGTTGAACTTATATGAAACTGAATCCTAAGTGGATGTTGTACTGGTGAAGCCTAGTTATTTTGAGATGATGGGGGTTTTGGTTAACTTGAGTTCTTGAAGGGTAAGCTGATTAGGCGGAACTAGATTGAGTTTTGATTGTGTGTTGCTGAGGATGGTGGTGGTGGTGTTGTGACGAATTGATCTCTATGAATGAGATGTTGCAGGGAGTGTGTGTGTTATCTAAGTTGAGTATTAGCTGAGCAGTTGGGTTGAAGTCGTTGAAAGATTAGAAGGCCTAGAGGATGATTGTAGATGGTTTCAGTTTGAGATGGATTTTGCGGCTAAAGTGAATGTAAACTAGGAACTGCAAGAAGTGTGAATGATGTTGCTCACAACTGAAGTTGCATATCGAGACAGAGTTGAACTGTTAGTGGTATTGGTGCTGCAACTCATGGATTTGGTGGAGGTTTATGAATTGTTTTGAGAGTTACAATTACAACTTGTGGAACTGATGGAGATTAGGGCTGTAATTGCAAAGGAGTTAAAATGTTGAATGCTGCCTGAGATTGTATGAATGAGATGATATGTGACTGAAGCTTTATATTAAGGGTTGGATGAATTTGTTGAGATGATCTGAGTATCGCCTAGAGCTGCAATTGCAGTTAGTATTTACAACGACCGATTCAAAGGACGAACCAGTGGATCATGGATCTCGAGGTAGGCGTGGTGGCTTGTCATCAAAAGGTGTGGGAATGCATTTGACTCTTTTGTAATCATTATTGTTGCTTTTATAAAATTTTATGTTTAATAAACGCATGCATTGTCTGTCCGTGCATTCCATGCTTTGTTTAAAATGCATTATGATAATCCTGTTGATTATGTGAATCTTTCCACAATTTGGAAAGGACTTGTATTGTTTTGTTGTCAATATGAATTGTTATGGGAAATGAGAATTTCCACTTGTGGTATATAGGATACGCTTCTTCACATTTATATCTACTTTAATTCAGCTTTTATTGTTTAGAGTTGGTCACAATGGTCTTGGTGGCATCCATAGCTAAATAGGTGTGAATTGTCGGTTAGGAATTTACAACCATATTAGTACATTGTTTGACGAAGGAGTTTGTTCCATATACATGTATGATTATTTCAGTGACTTAGTCACTGTTTAATATTTTGGGAAAACATGTATTATTTTCCAAATCTTGCCTATGATTACTTAGAAGTTTAAATGTTAATTATTCCCACTTTCAGTTTCAGTGACAGATCAGTGTTGCGCAGCGAAAGCTCTAAGAAGTTAACTTCGTTAGTTGATTATATTCTGATATGTTTATTATGTTGTATATTCTGTTTGTAAACCAAATGACTATTTATATGTATCATTGGAGATGAGTTCTTGTATATATATTTTTGAGCGGGGTTAGCTTTGGGTTAAGTTCTGTATCACATTTCTTAATTGAATGCTTAAGTGCATGTTTTAGATTTTAGTGCCTCTTTATTTAGTTGATTTATTGGATTAGTCAGCTGCTAGCTTAGGGGGCGCTACAGGAACATTAGTCGAGGAGTCTTTACTAACCACTTTGTTATAAGATCCATTAGAAAAATGCCTAGCTCACTTTGGGATTGATTTTGATGATAATAATGTGATTAATGAGGTGAATGCTTTGTTAGATTCAACCCCTTTGTTAGACATTAGTAATGGGTGGAAAGATCCTCCTAAGTTGGACCTTAAACCATTAACAGATACCCTGAAGTATGTATTTTTAGGACCGTCTAAAACTTTACCTGTGATTGTAGCATCTGACTTGGATAGTGATCATGAAAGTAGGCTAGTAACCGCCCTTCAAAACAACAAAGAAGCTTTAGGGTAGACCATAACATATATTAAGGGTATAAGTCCTACTGTTTGTATGCATCAGATTTATTTAGAGGAAGACACCAAACCTTCTAGGGAGATGCAACGTAGACTAAACCCTAATATGAAAGAAGTAGTTCGGACTGAGGTCCTTAAGTTGTTAGATGCAGGCATTATCTACCCTATTTCAGACAGTAAGTGGGTTAGCCCTATTCAGGTTGTTCCCAAGAAATCCAGTATTACTGTAATCCATAATGATAATAATAAACTAATCCCAACCCGAGTGACCACGGGTTGGCGTGTTTGTATTGACTATAGCAAATTGAACAAGGTCACTAGGAAGGATCACTTTCCTCTTCTCTTCATCGACCAAATGATAGAGCAATTATCAGGTCATAGTCACTATTGCTTTTTAGATGGCTACTCGGGTTATAATTAGATTGTTATTTCCCCAGAAGACCAGGAGAAAACCACTTTTACAAATCTCTTTGGTACCTTTGCGTACAGTAGCATGCCTTTCGGGCTATGTAATGCCCCTGCGACTTTTCAGCGTCGTATGATGATCATATTTTTTGATATGGTATAACGGTTCTTAGAGGTATTTATGGATGATTTTTCAGTGTTTAGTTCGTCTTTCGATGAGTGCTTGCATCATTTGTCATTAGTGTTGACTAGGTGTAAGGAAAAAAAATCTACTGCTTAATTGGGAGAAATATCATTTCATGGTTCGTTCGGGAATGGTTCTAGGGCATATTATATTGACCTTATCAAGACTTTACAGGTCCCAAAAACCGTAAGAGATATTAGGTCATTCTTAGGGCATGCTTGTTTTTATCGTCGATAGATTTTAGCTTGATTTATAGACCTCTTTGCATTTTGCTTGAAAAATATGTTAAGTTTGTCTTTGATAATGCTTGTTTAAAGACTTTTGAGAAGCTTAAGACTTTACCCACTACCGCCCCCATATTCCAGGCAACCAACTAGAACCTACCCTTTGAGATCATTTGTGATGCTTCAGATTATGCTATTGGTGTTGTGCTAGGTCAGCGAGAAAATAAATTACTTCATGTGATTTACTATGCTAGCAAAACTATGAACGATGCCCAGTTGTACTATACCACTACAGAGAAGGAAATGTTAGCTATTGTGTTTGCCTTAGACAAGTTTAGACCTATCTCTTAGGTTTTTAAGTTCATAATCTTCACCCATCATGCTGCTTTGAAGTATCTTCTTTCTAAGAAGGACACTAAACCTAGATTTATTAGACGGATCCTCTTGTTGCAAGAATTTTCCTTAGACATTAGGGACAAAAAAGGTGCAAAAAATATAGTAGCAGACCACTTGTCTAGGCTTGTTATGGATACCCCCGATGATTCTCCTCATATTAGGGATAGTTTTCCTGATGAACAACTGTTATTTGTTACCCAATTACCTTGGTATGAGAATATAGTGAACTATCTTGTTACTGGTCAAATGACCCAACATTGGGGTAAACAAGATCGTTCTAGGTATTTAGCCGAGGTTAACCACTTCTTTTGGGATGATCCTTATTTATTTCAGTATTGTCCAGACCATATTATTAGGAGATGTGTACCTGAAAGTGACCAGTCCAGTATTATTTCCTTTTGTCATGATCATGCTTGTGGGGGTCACTTTAGTGCTAATAAGACCGCTGTTAAGATATTGCAGTCTGGATTCTATTGGCCTTCGTTGTTTAAAGACTCCCACAGTTATTGTGTTACTTGTGAACGTTGCCAGAAATTAGGAACCATTTCCCGTAGGAACATGATGCCCTTGAACCCTATTTTAGTTGTTGAGGTCTTTAATGTGTGGGGTATTGACTTTATGGATCCTTTTCCTAATTATTTTGGTAACCTATACATCCTTGTCGCTTTAGACTATGTCTCTAAGTGTATTGATGCGGTTGCGTGTAAAACAAATGACTATAGGGTTGTGATTGAGTTCTTGAAAGATAATATACTTGCACGTTTTGGTACACCGCAAGCTATAATTAGTGATGGAGGGTCGCACTTTTGTAATGGACCTTTTAGGCTTTTGATGAATAAATATGGTATTAAACATAAGGTAGCTACCCCGTATCATCCGCAGACTAGTGATCAAGTAGAGTTTTCCAATAGGGAGATTAAACATATTTTAGAGAAAACAGCTAATCCTAATCGAAAAGACTGGTCGTCTAGGCTTACTGATGCCTTATGGGCTTACCATACTGCATTTAAGACCCCTATTGGAATGACACCTTATCGACTTGTGTATGGAAAGGCGTGTCACTTACTTGTTGAGTTAGAACATAAATCATATTGGTATGTTAAGCAGCTAAACTTTTCACTTGGTAAGGCAGGACCCCATAGAAAACTGCAGCTCAATGAGTTGGAAGAGATTCGTAGAGATGCTTATGATAGTACTAAGGAAAATGAGAACAAAATGAAACTTGTGCATGATAGAAATATTTTAAGAAAGTTATTTTCTCCAGGTCAAAAAGTTCTTCTGTATGATACCCGCTTGCATATTTTCCATGGGAAGTTACATTCTCGGTGGATGGGTCCTTTTTTTGTTCGTACCGTCTTTCCTCATGGAGCTGTTGAGATCGAGACACCATATGGTAGTAGTTCTTTGAAGGTTAATGGTCAGAGACTGAAACCCTTTGTAGAGCCCTTTCCTACAGGTGATGTTGAGGAGGTCCCTCTGGAGGACCCTACTTACCTTGATTGACCATCGAGGCGATTGTATGTTGTGTATTAGTTTTTGATTTCTCTCTTCACCCAGGTACTATCTTTCCAACTTCTCTCTTTACCGATTCCTCATGTTACTTTACTTTTTAATATTGCTACTTCATTAGAAACATTGAGGACAATGTTAGATTTAAGTTTGGGGGTGGGGAAGAAACTTTTTGTTAGATTTTAGTTGCAATAAATAAACTCCAGAGCCTAGAAATTTATGCTTATTAAGGTTGGCACTAACCAATCTAAGTGGATAGAAACATCTTGGTTGTAGGAGTTGAGGAACCAATCTTAGTGGATAGAAACATCTATAGAGTCTATTCATAAAAGCACAGAGCTCAGGTGTTAGAAATAACATGGTAGTTTCGCCATATCTCGTTGAGTCCTTTTCACCTTCTGTTTTTAGTTTTTCTTTTCTTTTAAGTGATTTTGTGGGGCACACGATTCAAGTTGTTACCATTGCTAGGGTGAAATAGAGTGATTGAGATACCCAATGAAAAAAAAATGAATGAAAAAAAAAACGAAAAGAAGAAATTGAGACCAAACCATCAGACCAACCAGAATAAATTCAATAAGGTCGACCGTTGGTCCCCTTGTATATGCCAGTTGTGTTGACCTAGAGTTAGGATTATCGACCGCTGGTCCCTTTGTTTATGTTGTGTTGATATTAGTCATACCGGTATCTCAATCCATTAGGATAGGTTCATCTTGGCATAGGCTTTCAGACAGATATGGGAAATACCGTTCACCTTAAAACCATCTACGTTTTTCTCTATATCCATCTTCTTGATATTTTCATGTGATTAGTTTGACTACGGATATGATGTCCATAGTACGACTATCTGAGTAGAGCTCTGTCACTTATACATGAATTTTAGTATGCTTGAGTGCAAACTCGTGTACAAAAATTTGAATTTTGCATCAGGGTACTTCCTCCTATAATCAATGATTGTATGCCAACCAATGAGATTCTTTAGTGCCTTTAAAGGTTCTGCGTATATAGCTAGGGTATGGAGTAAAGGTTTTGTGGGTACACCTCTGGTAAACCCTCCCGAGACAACACTCGGCCTCTAGGGCCACCTAGCGGTTTAACGGCTTGCTGCACGTGCTAAGTGTAGTCGTGATGCCTGCGACAGTGAGTTAGGATTTTATTTTTCTAGATTAGATTTGCTCGAGGAGTAGCAAATAATAAGTTTGGGGGTATTTGATAGACACATTTTTTTGTCTAAGTTGTCCTCAATTTTCTCTATGTTGGTACTCGATTTTGTACTTATTATGGTGTTTTGTGTGTTTGTAGGTATTTTTGGGAAATAAACAATTTTGGAAAATTCGGCTCGAATTTTTTTGCGGAGCACCCCCGGAGGACATTTTCTATGCGGACTCTCATTTTGGTTAAGGGGCACCTCAATTACTAAGGGGCACCTCAGTTACTATTTATACCCTAGGGGCGCCAACTGCTATTCGCATCCCCATCTCTATTATGGGGAGGTCGTCCCCTTCATTCAAATTTCAAAAAAAAAAAAAAACGTGAAAACTTAGTTCTCACCTGTAGAATTTTCATTCGAGATTTGAGGGAACTTTAGAGAGACTTAATGGATCAGATTGATGGGGAAGACTCAATTAAGGTTAACAAGCGTGGTAGGCAAGGTTTTTAAACTCGTTCGATTTACAAGACAAATCGTACGAGTCGCTTCAAATTTTCTAAAAACGATTCAAACCGTATACATGAAACGCATCTTCCCAAAATCACAAAGATTCCTCCAATTTTATGCGAAAACGATTCAAAGTTAGGTTAGTTAACATTAAAACGCATCTTCCCAAAATCGCAAAGATTCCTCCAATTTTATGCGATTCTTGACCGTGTTGACGGTTGACCAGCCTATTATAAGTTAGGTTAGTTAACATTAATTTCAAAATAAAAGAAGTTGAGTCCGTGATTCGAACCAAGCACCTCCATCCCACTGGTAAGCCTTCAAACCACTACACTATGATTTGTTTTGTGAACATGATCAACGTATTTTTTTACTTATACAATTTCTCATATGAGAGTTTTCATCATATTTCATTAAATATTGTATATAAATCAATATTATTTTATTAAACATTCTTATTTTTTTACTTTTTAGGGTAATATAAAAATGACTGTGAATACACGATTCACGATTCAATATACGATTCGCTTCACAAAATTAAAAAAATGATTTACGTTACGATTTACAATTTCACAACCTTGGTGGTAGGGTTGCTGGAATTGATCGAAAATTGGCTGAAAATTAGGATTGAAGAAAACAGAGCGACACAGGTTTTTATTATTCTTCCCGAGTCATTTGTGTGGGTGACAGAGGTTTGTGTATGCCTACAGCGTGTGTAACCACTTTTTGGATGTTGACTGAGCATGTTTGGAGTGTTTAAACACGAGAAAACAGCGTGAGAAGAGAAATTTGGAAAGAAAATATTTCCAGAATATATTCTTTTACTGCCGAGTATTGGAAGAATTTTCTGGAGTAATGAGGAGTTATTCTTGGTGCTGAGAAGTATAAAAAGGTATTGTAGGGTTCATAGAGCGGTTACAGAGAGTTTAGGAGATTACAGAGCTGAGAAAGTCGAGTTGCAGAAGAATTACCATTTTTGCTGCAGTGAAGAACACCAAGAACATAATATGCACAAGGAACTATCGTTTATGCTACAGTGTCAGTGACAGTACTTATTTATCGTTCCATGTAACAGTTCGGTTAGTAAAAAATATAATTGTTACAAACCCGATGTTAATCATCTTCTCTCATTTTCATCATTTGTAAACACTTTGAGCAATGAAATTAACTTTTGAGCGTGTTTCCAACATGGTGATGAGCTAATTCTCCCACAACCAAGGCAATGAGGAGGCTATTTACGCATGAATAATTCGTAATTATTTTATTTTCTCTAATTTATAATTTATAATTCACTCAATCACTGCTTTTGCAGAGTTCTAAATTCTTTGCATAATTTTCTTAATTAGTTGTGATTCAATTTGATAGGTTATACTTTGTTTAGTCAATTGGTAATCTATGCTTAGGGAATACAATTAATATTTGAGAATTTTCCTGATTATTTATGAATTAAGAAATAAGGGACTCAAAAGATAATTAGAGTTTTGGATTATTTACTATCATTCATTCATGTGTAATAGTGGAATTAGTGTCTTGGTTATTTTTAATATCTTGAAATCAAATTTTGAGTTAACTTTTGTTAGTTTTTAAGTTTCATTAAGTCTAAAATCTATTGCTTTCACAAGTCTCAACGAACCTGTCAGAAATATGTTTTAACATCACTTTCACTGTTTTCAAGATTGTTAGTGTTTCTAGAGGCTTTAAAGACAATGCCTTTGCCTTTCTCATACTGGTAGTCATGATCAAAGGTCTTTTAAATTTCCAACAAGAGCACTTCTTTTTAGTGTAGGAAGATTATTTGCTTCCGTGATGGCATGCTTTTAAGACTCATATCTTGATGGTAGAAGCCTGATCAGAATTACACACAATATACTTCTCTTGAGAATTTTTCCAAACAAATATGAGGAACTCACTATTTTAGAAGGCAGTGACTAAATGCAACCCATGGTTGGACTAGATGCAACCTGTTAGAGCGTTGCTAGATCGAACTCGCATGCGTTGCTATCTCAAGCATGTTTTTCAATATTAATGATCAAAACTATAAAGTATTTGATTTCTAGTCTACTATAGTTAAGTTCTCGGACTAGGATAGAAAGTGTAGTTGAGCTCAAGAACTCCATGGCGATCATCATACAAGATGAAGGACTACTCAAGGAACCAGTGGATCTTCATCGACTAAAAGGTATGTGGAGACTTGAACTTATCTATCACTCAAAAGTCTATCTACTTTATCTCCTATCTTGAGACAAAAGTCATTTTGCTATATAGACTTAGATTATACACATGTGGATATTTCGAGCTGAGTATATCTCGCTTATCTATTTCTCGAAATATGTGTTGGTAAAGCTTTCGCTTTAACCAAGTTCATCTTTACCTAGTGACGAAAGTCATGTTATGTTTCAATCATTTTGGAAATTGCTCTGACGAAATATAGTTTGTGAATAACAACTATATAACTCCCTCTGATAATGTTTCAATGATTGAAATGAGAGCTTAGACAATATAACCATTAGAGGATATAAGCATTTTTGTGGTAACACATATATGTATAAGTCCTTATTGCTTGAACCGAAGTTTGCGAACTTTGTTGATCAAGTGAAACCAGAGTAGTGCGTGAGCTCAGTCCACGAACTCAACATACAAACTCAGTCCGCGAACCCAGTCCACGAACTGACGAAGTTCTCGAACCCGAGAATTTCTGCTGGAGTTTGTGAACTCCATCCGGGAACTTAAGTCCGCGAACCCAGTCCACGAACTTGAGTAGGTTATGTCTAAAAACGATATTTGTGAACTTATCTTAATAAACTAAGTAATGATATTGCAAACCGTGGATTTATAGATCATGAATCGATTCGAGTAAATCACATCATTTTTTATTCAATTGTGTCTTGTGTAGTACATGAGATTTCCTTACAATTGAACAACTCTCTAACTAGTTCATTTGAGTCATTTGGACTAGTTATGGTGAAGAAGAATATGGTTGATATGAAAGTTATCATATGGATAACCATTTGGTTAACTATTGTTGAACCAACTAATGTACAAGTTTGGGTACGGTTACACAAGACTAAAAACATCAAGTACATGTGTGTATAACAAGATATGTTTTCGATCTAACGGTTGATAAATATTAGCTTGAATCTAATCAGTTTTTCATCTAACGATGAATATGGAATGCTTTGTTACTAAGCTAACATTGATTGCAAACCCTAATTTGAAGACTATATAAGGGAGAACTCTAGCAACTGGGAATCCTAATTTCCACACATTCTGTGTAATACTAGTTGTTCTAAGATAGAGTCGATTCAACTTTAACCTTTGGTTTTCTTTTTCTAAAACCAAGTTAACGACTTAAATACTTCATTGGGATTGTGAATCCAGACCGATACTACTTTTCTTGTAGTTGTGTGATCTGATCTTGTTGTTTCTATCGTACGAGTACAATTGGAATAATTGGATTGATATTTATATCTCCGATAGGCAAGATATAAAAGTAGTCACAAACACTTTGTCTCATCGTTTGTGATTCCTCAATAATCTTCTTCGTTGCGTCGATTAAGTTTATTGTGAGGTGATTGATAAAGCTGAGATGTTCTTCGGGAATATAAGTCTGGTTTTATCAATTAGTTCCTGTTCACTTTGATCTATCAAAAGACGGAACAAAACTCATAGGTTTATTCGTGGGAGACGTAATTATCTATCCCTATAGACTTTTTTGTGTGATACAAATTTGTTTATTAAAGTCTTCGACTTTGGGTCGTAGCAACTCTTGGTTGTGGGTGAGATCAACTAAGGGAATCAAGTACGTAGCATCCTGCTGGGATCAGAGACGTAGGAGCATAACTATACTTTGGATCAGTGTGAGATTGGTTGGGGTTCAGCTACAATCCAGACCGAAGTTAGCTTGGAGTAGGCTAGTGTCTGTAGCGGCTTAATACAATGTATGTTTAATCTGGACTAGGTCCTAGGGTTTTTCTGCATTTGCGTTTTCCTCGTTAACAAAATTCTGGTGTTTGTGTTATTTCGTTTCCGCATTATATTTTGTTATATAATTAAAATAATACAGGTTGTGCGTTGTTCAATCAATTAGAATATCCGACCTTTTGGTTGTCAATTTAAATTGATTGACACTTGAATATTTGTCTTTGGTACCATCCAAGTTATATCTCTTTGATAAAGACTCGCAGATTCTATTTGCTTGAGTATAGATCAAATTGAGAGATTGAGATAATAACTCCTTGAGATATTTTTATCTAGATTGAGTTTGTCTATCTAGTTGATTCTCTAGTAAAGTAACTCGGAGTTTGTCCATACAGATTTCTAATCGAAATATTGGGTGTGGTTGTTAGACCCCCACTTTTTCATAACCCACAACTAAATACACAAATATTTGTTAACCTGTTTAGTGTGGATTATAAAAACCCAGTTAATCACCGTGTATATCTACTAGAAGAGCATGTTTTCTTGACTGTTATGTTTTCTCCATTGTCTTTCTTCTTCAATTTTTTTTTTTGGTGATCCCAAAATAATTATGTTTATTGGTAAGATTAAATTTGTAAGGTTAGAAATTAGGGATACTAAGTAAACTATTAATTTGATCAAGGATTATGGATTTTCTCTTTCAAAATTAGGGTTTGAGTTTATATTTGATTTTTATTTTAAAATTATAATTTTCTATGTATGAAGTTGATGAAAAAACTATTGTAGATTTTATATTTTGAGATAAAAAGTATCGTACTTACGATCTGATTTAAAAAAGATAAACATTAAACTAGATTGGCAAGATTATAGAAGTATACAAACCAGATCATAAAAGGTTGCAAGATTTTGGAAGCATAAAAACCAAAGCAGAGAGAAGTTGATAGAGGTAGGTTTTGTTTACCTATGCTAATTGGGTTTACGATTATTTACACTTTAATAAAAGGTTATATTTAAATTAAATATAGGTTTCATTTAGTAATTGCCTTTTAGAATGTTTATGGTGAAAATCTTCAAACGTTTCATTATTAGGAAAACGAAGGTTATACAGCCAAAATTTAAGGTTTGAAGCCTAACAATATTGTTTCCCAAGGTATCTTATTTGAATATATACTCTCTCCATGATATCCCACGTTTCTTTATATGTTTTACAAGTAGAAATGTGATTCTTAGCTTATGGCATGGATAATGGCGTTTATCCCATATGAATTATTATTTTTCCCGTAATAATTAAATGTTATCAAAGTCATCAAGTTACTTGAACTTGTACTCTGTTTGAGAGCCTTCGACTAAGACTTTAGGACGTGTATATCCCTTGAAAAACAAAACCAAGGTTTAGAATTCTTGATCTTGTAAAAAATATCTCACAACAATTTTTCACCATAAGTAATTAGTGCGATCAATCCTAGTGGTACGTACCAGAAATTGAATTATATTTCATACGTCGGATCGTTCGAAACACAAAATTGTAGGTTTTTCTGGTGTTTGCTTGCTTTGTTACCAATTAAAAAGGGAAATATACCAATTTTATCACCAACTTTTTCGTTTCCGACCTAATAGATAATTCCTTGTGTATACTTTAATCAACGCTAAAAGCATAGAAGGAATATTATTGGATAATCTATATTCAAGATAATAAAATCACAAGGATGATTAACATATAACTCGCTTGTACCTCAGTTATAAAGAATAAATCAATATAATGTGAAAAAGAAATAAAAGCAAGACACAAGAAAATTTGTTAACGAGGAAATTGTAAAGGAATAAAAATCATGGGACCTCGTTCAGTCTGAACGTGCGTCGTATTAATCCGCTACAAACACTAACCCACTGTATTGCTTCATCTGGAATTTAGTTGAGACATAATAAACCCATAAAGCTACTTTGCCGTATTTGTGTACGTATATTGGCTCTCGCAAGATCCTGCACGCTTGATTCCCCTTATATTCCTTCACATATCTAGGATTTGTTCCACAGTCTTTCGTGAAGACTGGCATTACCCTGCCTCAAGCAGGTTGCCTATTGATTTTATTTTAAATGATTAATCAATTTAACAAAAATCTTCCCTTAGACTTCGATGAATCTAAATCAAAAAATTTAGTTATCTACTTTTTAAAATTGTATAGAGAATCCTAATCAATCTAATTCACAAGAATAATGATCTTAAAACAACTATAAATGAATTTTGTGGTATCTTCAAATCTGTATTTCATTAGATAGGCGTTATACGCGGTTGAGATTGAAGTTTTATCAAATCTTGTATTTGATCAATAATTCCTGAACAATCTATTTTGTAAAAAATATGGACCATTAAAATAGACAAGAATTATACAATATAACAGATCAAGATATATATTCTGAAACTATCAAAGATGAGATAGTTCTATATTTGCTTTTGTTAGATCATAGCTCGGTTGAATTCACCAAGCGTTGGTATGTCAAGTTTGGTTGTCATATTTTAGTATAAAAACTCATCAAGAGTCGCTTGATTAAATACTAGAGTTAACTATGTTAAGGTTAGGCTAGAAAGTCTAGGAATGTTGAGACATACAAGTATTACTCCGAAGACTTAAAGAATATGAAGAAGTAACGAACTACAACGACGACATCATCCTTCCACTTGAGGTTAGTAATATTGACTTGAACTATTTCATTCCTAACGTATCTTTAAAGTCGTGCTATATTGAAAACATAACTGCGAAGCTGTACATATTGTATATAATACTATAGTGATGTGACATTATCATAATAGTATGTTCATAGTATTAAGGAATTAGACTACGAAGTATAACGCTTATCTTTTGAACTTCGTAGATATGACATCGAAATAATCTTGTATATAGTGTTATGTTTATGTGAATGGGTTATGGTGAAGATTTCATCCTAGGAAACAATGTTATACATTTGTTTAAAGGAAGTACATTCCACGAACTTGTTTCATGAATCGAAAAAGAAATAAATAAGCTTATTGATCCGACTATTCATTGCATATCTTTGGATGACCAATATGTGTGAAATGATAGAACTGGTCTTAACTCAGGTTATGTATCTTAGTATAACTAATCACAATGCCTAGACTCATGATTTGCTATGACCGATCTTGGTAATTGGTGTAATTGATCCTAAGTAATCACCATATGATGGTATGATCGATCCTTGTAATTGGTGTGACTGATCTTAGTAATTGGTGTGACCGATCATAAGTGTTTTGTGATCGATCCTTGTAATTGGTGTAACCGGTCCTGGTAACTAGTGTGACCGATCACAAGTAGATACCATGAGTAGATGGAACCGATCCTTGTAACTGGTGTAACCGATCCTAGTGACTGGAGTGACCGATCACAAGTATGTACCATATTTAGGTATAACCGATCCGGACCCATGTATGTGATTTGGTATGACCAATCACATAGTACTCTTGGAATACATGCAAACCAATTTTAAACTTGTTTGGAAGTGTGGTATAACCGATTCCAAGAAAGCAAATCCATATAAATATGAAATAGGGATTTGCAGTGAAAAGATGTCAACATACTTTGAACACGAGCACTAACTCTTATCATTTATTATTCAAAGAAATTTCTTGGTACTCAAGGTGATCCTGTGCCGAAATAAATTAAGAATCTTTTAATTAAGGTTTTTGGTTTTATATGCTTTAATTACCAGCAATTAATGCATAGCTCTAGAGAATAAAAATTAGTAATGTGCATTTACTAATTGGAGATTTTATATTGAGAGATTTCAGAAATATTGGACAAACATTTATTGGAATTATGAAAACCGAATTTTGATATTCATTGCATATCTTGAGAATATTTTCGGTTTTAGAAATTCCTTGGTGTCCCAAACATCCTTGGTCTATAAATACCTAAGTTTGAATTTCTAGCAAACTATCCTAAGAGCTAGGCAAACTTCATTTCTTGTTGTTTCTGGTAGATCCGTATATTCGGAGAGGAAAGTATCCTAATTAGGTGAAATCGCTTATGAGCGCTCGTCTAAAGACTTCTGTGGGATCAAGAATCTCCACGAGTACCGTTGGTGGGAAACCAGATAATTGTAGTGTTATTAGTTTTTGATTAATTTGATTAACTAATGGTTGTTGAAATTTTGATTGCACCTAGTTTGTTTATTCATGAGAATCATCTCTTCTGATATAAAATTCACTCAAACTAGATCATTGTTAACATACTCCGGTCTGTGCGTGATCGATCACAAGAGATTCAAGTGTGTTGTGCAGGTTTTGAAGATAAAAGAATATTTGAAGACGAAGAAGATTTCTTATTAGTTTTCGTATCTTATGAATTGTGTGCACAAACCTTGATCGGCTGGTATCCAACCATAATCAGTTTATCTTTGATAAATCTGATTGATTAGTTGCGTGAGATCGGCATTCTCTATATTTATCTTTGAGATCTGATTGGGTGCGAATCTATTTGACTATTTCGTAGTTTAAGTGAGATTGATCTAACCAGACAAAGGAGTTTATTAGATTAAACGGAAGAGCTTGTGTCAACGACTCATCTATATCTTTAGCAAGATTGATTAGAGTGGTTACCAAACAGATTGTTCCTTTGTTGTTTTGAATACGATCTAAATGACTTGCTATTTACATGCGTGACTCTAGAAGTCGAAGGCGCAGGGATACTAAGGGAACTAAGTAGCTAGGGGTAGTCTTCTTGGTATCAACTATACAAAGTTGGTATTAGATTTTGTATAGCGGCTTAATTCTAAGAGTATTCAAAACTAGACTAGGTCCCGGGGTTTTTCTGCATTTGCGTTTTCCTAGCTAACAAAATCTTGCTGTGTCATTTACTTCTCTATTCTGCAATTATAATTGTTTTATTATAATTAAAAGTAAATTACACTTGTATGTTAACTCTGCAATACTTGATAGTGATCCTATAGAGTTTGGTTATTTCCGAACCTATTATCAAGTAATACACTTCGTTGTAGTATTGTCTCGATCTTGTATCCATAGTTAATCACATAAATTATCTTATTGTTGTATTGTCTCGATCTCGTATCCATAGAAAATCACACAAAGTGTGAACCAAATCGTCGTATTGTCTCGACTCTGTCCATAGACGATCACGTTCGGTAAAGGACTTATATGTTGAAATAAAAAGATTGTGGTGTATTTGGGTACCCTCGTCTTTTCAACTTCAAGAATCCCGAGTGAAGTCTTTAAATCGCACCTTAGTTCTCGAGGAACCTCCGATTTTAGAGGAAAATTTTTGCTACAAGATACACAACGTGTTGATAATTGAGATTCAGTGCTGGTGGATGTCTCCAATATAAAGTAATCGAGCAAGGCTGGGCAACTTTAAATGTAATCAATGATTTTTGGCGACCTAATTACTTCTCAATATACTGTATGTTGCTAAGTTTGATTTATTTCATTGGATAAAAAAGGTTTGTTTCTTTAGTTAGAAATTTTCTTGCAACGATGTTCTTTTGATAGCTTGAAGTGTTAAAAATTACGAAACTATACGTGAAGAATCTTCTCCCAATTAAACAAAACTTGATTCAAAGAATAACCTTAAGGAGATCCTTACAAAAAAACCATAAAATTATGGTTTGCCTAATAATTAAAGATATTTTAGTAACATTCATATCCATAGCCCTACAACCAAAAGCCCTTATGTTTCTCTCTTTCCACAAGTGCCACAATATGGCATAAGTGATCCTCCGCCAAACCTCCCTATCCTTATCCTTCCACGATTCAAAACAACTCTTTATGTCAATGGTAGAGTGATTTTTTCTTTTCTTTTGATAGGGTGAACAATGATCCCTAAATTATATCCAAAATTGAGAATTTGTTTGGCAATTACGGGGTTTGGACCCCCACCTCCGCAACCTGAGGGAGCATGAGAACCATCTGATTCTCTAAGATGTGGTGTGAAATAAAATGGTTAAACTTTTGTCCAGGTTACTGCCACTATAGGTGGTGCGGTGGTGGTATATAGAGTGTACTTAATCCAGATGAGGGTTGTATTTAGACTCAGTTATACTTAATCCAAATGAAAGTTGTATTTAGCATCATCCGAAGATATTTAAGTTTTGAGCGACTTATTTTTATTCTTGAACGACTCAGATTCGGATAGCTTCTGTTTTTTTTCCTCTGAAGAAAGGATAAGATATATAGATTTAAACAGACACGGATTCATCAAGAGAGAGTGAGAAAATAATGGGTTCCAATTTATAAGTGACAAGTCTTTACTGTGTATAATCTTGAATTTTTGATTGATTTTGAGTAGAGATACTTAGTTTGATCTTGTCTTCAAATTGGTACCAAATTCAATTTCTACTGCAGGTATGCCTACTCCTAACCTTTTTTATGCACCCCTATACTTCATAGAGATCAGATTGTGTAAAACAGCAATATTTCCATTTTGAGTAAATGTTGTTTGACAATATGCGCCAAAGAAATACTAATGGAGCTTTGTATACTGTATTATAGAACTACAATTGTTTGTTTTTGTACGAACTATGTCCTCATTGTTCATTTAACTTATTCATCATTATCTTACAGCTTCCCCGAGCACGATTTGTCTGTATCTTGAGGGATATGGTGGGTGGTGTCCCTGAGCCTTTACGTAAGCTTGGCACCGCTGCTGGTATTTTGTTTGGTGGAGTCATCACGCTGTCGTTGGCTTCTGCTCTAACGATTCGAGCACTACAAACTGTTTCTGAAGCTAAACGGGTAATCTCTAATACAACATTACATACAAGTTTCCACAGCATTTTAACTTTTAGAGATAATACGGAAGTACCTTGACTTTGGTGTTTGGCTCATTAGATTTATTTTTCTATTTCGACACTGCCGCTAGATGTTACGCTGAACTGTTAAATTTTCTGAACAAGAGTAACCAAGTAAACTATATGAAGTTCTAACTTCAAAACAAATACTGTATTTTTATCACAGTAGTACCTACGGACTATAAGTTTTGGAATTAAGGGAGCCAGTAGACAGTTTGGACCAAAAAAATAATCCAAGTGCTGAGATTTTATAAATGGAGCCCATTGGTGTCACATTTTTCTAATAAAAAACTGGCCTTGCACATGTGTGCTGGATGTCAGTCTGAAAGTATTCTGGGGTCTAAAGAGCTCTCTGGATAGTATTCCAAAGCTCTTTTCTGGTGCTTGTTAAATTAGTTGAGGATCGGAGATTATTGCACATAGATACAACTTGTTTCTTAAGCAGCAACTACAATTTGACCACTACTACTTCTTGTAGAGCTTTAAAACTTGTACTTAGAGTTGATTCTTAGTAAAAAGAAAAGTTATTGTCTGTGTTACAACGACACGGTCAAGGTGTCGGTGTCTTGTATCAAATACGCTACTTCGACATGACAACTTAGAAAACAAAAATACGTGGACACGGCACAGACAATATAAATTTCATTGAATTTAGCAGTTTCACATGGATATGTAACTATATAAGGTAGTGAATTTGCAAGATAAGGCATTACATAAACTTCACTAGAGAGAAGAAGTCGGGATAAGAAGAGAGAAAATCTAGAGCAAGATCAGTGGGCAGATTTGGAATTAATTTTTCAAAGTTTTCTGACTGAGTTGTATCTTGAAGTATTGGGAGTATTAGTACGCGTGTCCGAGTAAATACGTATTGACACGGCTGAATATGTTTTTTAGGTGTGTCCTTGTAACACAGTTTATTGTGAACCATTTATTATGTTCAGGTTTTTTGTTGTTGGAGCTATGCTAATTTATCAACGACGCATTCTTTTGTGTTGTGTAGAAAAAAGGTGCTTCACCTTGTGGAGTTTGTAGAGGTAAGGGGTTCTATATTTGCAAATTATGCAAAGGGAATTCTATAGTAGAGTGGTCACCTCTGTATGATCCTGTTGCCATAAATCCATGTCTCTGCCCCACATGTGAAGGAAACAGGTCAGAACTGAGCTTGGTGCATAACAGTATTAGCTAGTTTTCAAGACAAAATTGAACTTGGTGATCTTAAGACCTTATATGTTGAGGTGATGTGTTTATTATTGTCTTTCAGGGTGCAGCGTTGTCTAAATTGTCTTGGAAAGGGCTATTGCTGAGCTTTTAAGAGGTGTGACAATAAGTAACTCTTATCATCTCTTAAATTATTTGCTAGATTTGGAATTCTCTGATGTTTGTTGTGTACCATGAATATCAAAATATACTTGGGGTTTATCTTTCCTTTCACCAAAAAGGTTACTTTGTTTTGTTATCTCAGTCATCTTCCATATTTTACTTTAAACCCTTTGTTGACTTTTTTTCTGCAACTATCTTCATGGTAGGTATCAAAGAGTAACATGTACACAGTCTAGATTCAAATTTCTACTCCCTCCGTTCCTAAATAATAGGCTGGTTTCTATAAATAGATATTTCAAAAAAATAGTCTGGTTTCCTAATTGATAAAGTCAAATGTTATTTTAGTTTTCTGGGACCATTTTTCTCTTAACTTCTTTTGATGACAAGTGTTATGTGGATCATTTCACTTTACTTTTTTTATTGACAAGTGTTATGAGGACCACTTTCAATAATTAGTTCTCTTAATTTCTTTAATTTTCTTTAAAAATAAAACCAGCCTATTAATTAGGAATGAAAGGAGTAATTTATTTGAATTAAAGTAGGAGTGGTTCATATTGGACCCTATCCACTACAGAGTTTAGAGCCTCTAATTTTCTAATTATTAAGAAAAGTTAAATTCATATTAATCAATTTTTTTTTTAGTACTCCCTCCGTTTTTTTTAATAGGCTAGTTTTGTTTTGGGCCATTAACAAAAAAGTCCTACTTTTGTTAATTGAATTACAAAAGGATCATACTTTTGTTAATGGGTTACAAAAAGGTCACAATGTGGCCGAGATAACTGTGGAGGAAAAAAACGGGGTTAAATTTCTCCAAAATGCCCTTCATTTCAACTGAAGGTCTTAAACCCCAGTTAACCATTTAACCCAACCTTGATCGAGACATCTTGACGTGGCTAGTCGGTGACGTGGCGAGTTCCGACGTGGCCTAGTTTTCCGTGACTGGAAAATCAGACCGTTCCCAACGGTCTGATTTCATTTCTTCTTTTCTTTATATTCATGCACACAAGTATACTCATTTTTCCATTCCAACTAGCATTATCCATTCCAACAAACAACAAAGGTATAATGTTCAAACAACAAATGGGTGGAGGCAAAACTGAGTGGTCCTGCAGTTCAGATGAGGCATCAAGCAGTGCAGTAGTTATATCAAGCAGCAACACTAGCATTTGTTGTTTATGTGAGATTGGTATGCATGATCCAATTGATTGTCCATGGATCTATTCAAGGTGTAAGAATGTACCTTGCAATGGAGTGAGGAAGTTGTTGAAAGCTCAAACTGATGATCATGTTGGAGAGAAGTTCTTGCGATGCTCCATCTGCTCATACTTTGAGTGGTTTGCAGATGCCACAAACCAAAAAAAAAGCAATTCCAGTTCATCTCCCAACTCCCCATTCCTGCTTTGCTTGTGGTGACAAGAACCATATGCACAACATGTTGTCCATGGAAGAACCAAGCACAACGTAAGAAAAAGAAGTGCAAAGGAGCTGTGATGCTTTTGTTTTGCAAAAATGTACACAACTATAACATTGCTTACCTCAAATGCTCCAATTGTCTTGAGTTTCAATGGTTGTCGATGCTATTTTCAAGGCTGCAAGATCAATGTAAAACAGGATAATGATTTATGCAAGCAAATTGGAGATCTTCAAATGTAATGTAATGACCAAAAGTTTGAATAAAAGAAAGAAAATTAGACTGAATCCAACTTCATATTAACATAGCATAAACACAACCATAAGTCTTAATCCAAGTTAACTAAGCTGCCGCAAATGAGCGATAACACAAGCTAACAAAAGTAGAGTTAAAACATAAAACTTAGACCTACACATAAGCTAACAACAACACCTCATTGAGCGACAACACTTCATTCGGTAGCCCATTTGGAATGCATCTCATTTGATTTTGGTTTAGGAAGCGTGAAAGTTTGTGTCAGTGTTTGGCTCACCCACCAACACCGCAATGTCCGTGTCGGTGTTTGATGCACTTGCAATCCTTTGCCAGACCTTCCACCTCTTCCACTTCTTCCACCTCTACCACCTCTTGCACCTCTTCCACCTCTTGAACCTCTACCACCTGCAGTTGAAGATGATGATGCACCGGAGCGTATTATTTGTTGGTTGAGATGATGCTTGATATGAATGAAGAAGATGATCTGTTTGCTCCTCTCTTTCCTCCTCTTCCTCCTCTCTTTCCTCCTCTAGCCCTCCTGCTGGTACTAAGCTCAACTGGATCTGGATAAGAAGTGGAGTGAGATCCACCTTGAACCATGGTTCTCTGCCTCTTTGCTTTTGGATTAGACCCCACAGGTGCACCAAAGACATGTTACGATGTTATGATCGGTTGACTTGCATCCGGTACAACTTCTAACTTTCTTCTCGGTGTGACCTTCATCATAAGCCCTTTTCCTTTTCTTGCAAGGCCTCCCTGGTTTTTCGATGTCAATTGGAGGTCTTATAACGACCATGTCTTCCATTTCGCACAATGATCAGAGAAAGAAATTAAGAGAGGATGAAGAAAAATAGAAAGAGACGAAGAAAGGATAAAGAGAAAGGGATAAGGATGTTATAAGTAGTGAAAGGGGAAACCCTAAATATTAAAAATATATTTTCCACATAAAGTTAAAGATTCTCTATAAAGTAAATTACATAAAAGGTCATGCACAGTCAAGTCACATGTATATTACCTCATCCCACTCTTCTCTGTCTAGTAGTAGACCCATCTCAGGAGCATATGTAGCTCTCAATGCATCAACAAGATAACACTTGTCACAATAACTACCACCAGTACAACATAAAAGCATTAAATCACTAAACAGAGCATTCAATAAGTTTAGCACACAATCAACAATAATAAACAGAGCATTGATATCTAAAAAAAAAATGTATAGAGAAGGTATGAAAACTCACTCAGCCTAATTGACTCTCATATCCATCAATACACATACAGCATGTATGCAAGGGATTCCTCTAAGTTGCCATTGAACACAACTGCAAGTCTTCTGAACAATGTCAACTTGAAACAGAGCATTTGTTTCAATGTTCCTCACCTCATATAACCTTCCATAGACATCTCCATTAACTCTCAAGTGAGTTGTGCAATTTTCTATCTTCTTAATCAGCTTCAAAACACTGGGCACCAACTGTCCAAGCTCTAACTTATCAGCCTCAGCTATTCTTTTATAAAACATACCCATAATGAGTTGACCATACATCATTCCAAGAGTACATATAGGCTTGTCTCTCATTGGGAACACCATGTTGTTGAAGGACTCACAAAAGTTACTATTAGTGTGCTCAGAACTAGTGGATTGGTCATAGAAGGCCCTAGACCACTGTTTCGGTTTTCCCTCATCATATATTCAGCGTGAGATGGAGACAACTTCAAAAGGTCATCCATATTTGCCTAGTCATTCAAACATAATGACTCAGTAACCAAAATAATATCAACAAACAAAATAAATTAAACAAATTAAGGAATAAAGACCAATCATTACCTTCCAATGTCTTTCCTTGTAACAAGAGGGAAAGACTTTGAGACAAGTTGATGTAGCTTTGAACCTTTGTAATATTTCTTGAAATTTGCATACATATGTCTTCATATGAACAAGAAGAATAAAATTAGTTACCACCGATTAATCAAATCAGTTACCACCAATTAAGTACAAATCAAAATAACAAAATGAATGCTTAATCGGATCGATTTACCAACAACTACAAATGAAATAACAAAATAAATGCTCAACCAAGTTAAACCAACTTTGAAACAGTATCTTTGAAAATGATCTGGAAATAATGCGAGAAATGGACTCTAACAACCCTTTTTGCACATGCGAGATAAAAGTTAACTTTCCTCTAGGGTGATTGATAATGTAAGGCTTCAACCATTTCAAAAACAGTACCAATTCTCACCTACTTCATTTCTAGTTACCATAATACCTAATGGCACTACTCTATTTTACGCATCAGCGATTCTTGCCATCAGACACCCACCATGTTTTCAGTCAAATGGCAAGCATCAAATCCAACAACATTTCTACAACCATCATGAAATGCTTTTAGTGGTCTTGCAAAAGCAATTGTCATGGACTCAAGCGATTATCAACACTGCAATAGAAAAATGAAGCAGTTATGTAAGCCACTAATTATATGCATTAATGTTTAAAAAACAAAAGAAAACCAACAAAAAAAACGAAAAAAGGAGACACTCCATCCCACACTAAACATACAAAAAAGAAAGGAAACAACATTCCAGGTCTTCCACCCACTAATTCCAACTTTCCAAAAGCTCATACTTTGAAGTTGTCATTCAAACTTTGAAAAACGTTCTCTTTTTTTTAGAAAAACTTTGAAAAACATTATCATTCAAAAGTGCTTCCACCAACTTTGAAAAACTTTTTCGTTCAAAAGTGCTTCCACCCACTTTTGAAAAACGAAATTAAGTAGCAAAATCCAAAAATGCGTTTACTACTTTAAGAAAAACTACTTCTTTCGCAAAGAGAAGAACTCACCTTCCATATGTGTAATTTGTTAGAGAACCAGGATTGGTTTTCTCCACCATATCACAAAAAGCTGGAACCAGTTTATATGAATCATCATAACTTCCATTTACTCTTTCTAATGTCTTAGTTCTAGCTCTCCAAGCCACATGATATGGAACACTGGTATTATGAGAGCTGTGGAACTGATCTTGCAAAGTATATGGAACTGGCATTGGATCTCCATTCTTCAACTTGTCATACAAAAATTGTGCTACAAATTTGCATTAGCTGTCTTGTTTTTGGTTACACCTTCGTGACACATGTATGCTCCAAATTCATCTTTCGACAATGAAAGTGGGTTCATGACTTCTAACACTTGCATATATAAAAAATTTACAATTCTGAGACTTTTTATACTTGCAATTAACCTTAATCCTTTCTGCATCATTGGGCCTCAACCTGTACTGAAATTTTTTCTTGACTGCATATCCCCTTAAGTGATTCTTAAAATCTTTCCTATCCATAAACTCCATCCCAACAAACATTGTATCAACATCTATAAATTGTTCAAAAGCATTACCGATATCATCATCAAAGTCACATGTTCTTTCAAAGCATCTTCTACATGAGGCCCCCAAACTTGCTCATACTGATGGATCCAAACTGTTTTCTCCCCATCAACCTCTGCAACATCTTGGACTGATAAAGCACCTTCTTCAACTTCAGAATCAGAGCTACTAGAGCTTTCCCCACTTTCAGCATCAGATGTTTCATGAACAATTATTGTCTTTCCTTTTGGGTCATCATTCTCAATAACATTACTTGTTACATCTACAACAAAAGTGAGACAAGTTAAAATGCATAGTAGAGGAATCTATATGAAAAAAATAGTGAGATACAAAGATTACCTGCATTCTTTTTCTTATACAAGTTGTGGATGTAAGTAATCAAAAGAGTCTACTCCACCAAAATAGTTGTTGACAAATTAAGTATATACTTCAATTCCCATTTCGCATCATCACAATGTGGGCTTCTACAGGTCATCAATGGGATGACACACATCTATATCATTATTTGTCAGTTGTATATTGTTGTCATACTCACTGTGACAGTGTTGCTTCAACTGATGTTTCACCATCTACAACCTCATCATCATCCACATTGACAAATAAGGACTTCTTACCACTCCCAATGACTGCAGCAATAGACTTAGACACCAACCTAGGACTTCTCCTTAATAGCTCAGGTGATTTACTATACAACAATCTCTTCTTTGGTGTTAAGAAACTTGATGGGTCAAGAGTGACTGGTGGTGCATCTCTTTCAATATGTAGAAATGAAGTAGTTTTAGCCTTCTGAGGTGTTGAATAACAACTCTGTGCAACTGACAAACCAGAACTTTCAGGGAACTCATCACTAAGAGGAACCTTCATGTGGGTAGTATTCATGTAAAGATGAATATACCCATCATCTTCAACTACTCCTTTATCCCACGTTTCATAAAATTCATCATTACTACCAATGTAAAATAGGTATGTCTCACTGAACCAGGTTAGGTTAACCTTCTTAATTGGTGGTAATTGATATGAAGCATGAACAACATCACTAAAACCATTTAATCCACCACAATTGACACTAACATTATCCAAAAACCTAACCTTGTTTGTATCAGATTGTTCAACCTTAAAACTTCTCACTGGGTTCTTCACATATTTCCTGCACATCGTAAAGACAAAAATCAACCTTATCATATAACATCCCATAATATTTATTAGACCAATCTTCCCTAATAAGGGTTTATGAGAAAAAATCCCTAAATTCCCATTTCCTCTAAATTAGGGTTTACAAAGAAAAAATTGAAAATCAGGAAAAGGGTTTCTGATTACCAACCTCATTATGTTTGCGTACATTGTAAGGCGATCTTGTTAGTGAACAATCGTTCGAAGCTCTGTTCTCTTCATATCCACCATTAACGTAACCAAACAGCTGCCATGACTAACTGACCTTCATCATTATATATACACTTACTAAAAATTAGTAAACCCTCACTCTTATTGATCTAAATCACTATATTTTTGATCTAAATCACTCTATTTTTGATCGATCGCCTTTTTTGCCGCGAAGAGAGAAAAAAAAAACCTAGAATGAAAGAGACTGCAACGAAGAGGAAGAGAACCTTATTTGTTATGGACAAATCTTCTCCTGGCCGTAAAGATTAATCTCGAGATTTAACAGTCGGCCGATCTACGATTCTGAGATCGGGTTTGGTTAGGTCAGGGATATATTGGTAATCCGACATTACCATTTAACTCTGACTTCGCGGGACCCACCTGGTTAACGCCTAATCTAACGAAAGTAGGACCTTTTTGTTAATTGTTCGTAGCACTATGACCCTTTTGCAAATCGGGTCTTAAATGTGTGACCGTTTTGTAGATTTCCCTTTTGTTTTTAGAGAAAATTAAGGAAATTAAGAGCACTAATCATTGAAAGTGGTCCTCATAACACTTGTCAATAAAAGAAGTGAAGTGAAATGGTCCCCATTTCTTTTTAATAGGCTAGTTTTGTTTTTAGAGAAAATTAAGGAAATTAAGAGCACTAATCATTGAAAGTGGTCCTCATAACACTTGTCAATAAATGAAGTGAAGTGAAATGGTCCTCATGACACTTGTCAGCAAAAGAAATAAAGTGAAATGGTCCACATGACACTTGTCATCAAAATAAGTTAAGAGAAAAGTGATCCCACAAAATTAAAGTAACATTTGACTTTCCCAATTAGGAAACCAGCTTATTTTTTTGAAACATTTATTTATGAAACCAGCCTATTAAAAAGAAACTAGAAGTTAGTGCTCATGTACGTTGTATTGCAGCTTCTGGTCAATGTTATGAAAACCGGCCCAGCCCGGCCAGTCAGCCCAGTGAATCGGTGACCCAGTCACCTTTCTGGGCTAGTATACTACTGACCCAATAAATTCTGGGTCACCGATTCACTGGGCTGGTCTACTACTGACCCAGTAAATTCACATAAAACCGTCTTTTTTTACTGAGAATCGGGTGATCCGGGCGGGTTGACCCGTGATCCAGTCACAGTAAACTACGTTCCTTTTTTGTTTTTTTTCCCTTCAAAAATTAATTGCGTCAATATGAACTAAATTTTGTAGTATCGATTAGGTTAAAGCAAGAGATAGAGATGGAGAAGGAGAAGAACTTCTTATTGATAAAGAGGCATTAGCCATTACATAATACAAGGTTCTAATATATAGGGAAGGGAAAACCTAGTCGTCTAATGGACCGCACATCCATGGGCCACAGGCCCTATAACACTCCCCCGTGTGCGGTTCAATAACAAAGCTTTATACATAGTACTTCAAATATAGTGCTTTGAATGTGGTTCTTCAAATGTAGTCCTCTTCTTGATGACTTGTGCCGAAATCAATCGCCTCATTAAAACTTTGACAAGGAAAAAAAACCCAGTGGGATAAAACCTTGGTAAAACTCTTCACATGTAGTACTTCACATGTTGTCACGTACTTAGAACATAGTTGGATGCGTATATGTTTCCTCATTAAAACCTTGACAAGGAAAACCCAGTGGGATAAAACCTTGACGAAGGGAAAAGAGTACAACGTGACAAATACAAGTAAAGGTGATATGTTGCAGATGATCACTTTGCTCTGTTGCAGTTGACTAGTTGCTTCACAACTCCTAAGGCAGAAAATCCTCGTGGGAAAGACAATAGCCTTAACTTGGAAATTATATTCCCGGTGTTTGTTGTTGTCTCATTAAAAACCTTGCCGAGTAACAAAACCCTGTAGGAAAAAGCAACCTCGGTGAAGGAAAAGAGTTCAACACACTATTAGATACTCCTCCTGATATCAGACAATTTTCATTAGTCTAATGCAGTAAGAAGAAGTTTATCACACTTTACTTTGGTGACTTGAATGTTTATAAGACCTTATTGTTGATTCTGGAAGTTACGTTGCTTAACAGACTATCACGTTTCATTTATTTGATCAGATATTTTCAGTAATATCAACGCGATCTTTATGTCTTCAATGTTCAACATACTTGATGTTTTAAGTGTTGTCTCGCTAAAAACCTTGTCGAGTAACAAAACCCTTTGGGGAAAAACTATTCTCGATCGAAGGGAAAAATAGTACAACACAGCTTCAATTTCGAAGTAAATTATGTCGACATCATATCCTTAGATCCTCCCCCTGATGTTGGCATCTCCCCCTGATTACTTTCGGAGTTGTTCTAGACAGTTCCTTTAGTCATGTATTTTTCGAAACTGAATATTGGTAATGACTTAGAAAATAATCTACCATATCCCCCTCTGATTACTTTCGTTGGAGAAAAGATTATTGTTCCTTCATAATCAACAACTTTTGGATTGCACTTTCATTAACATTCCTTTTAATGTCTTTGTTGGGATAAAACAAATTTATGTCAATGGTTACTTTTAAGTACATGATTACATTCACTATATCATTCCAATGACGTTGCGTTGGCGCGAAGCTATATCTAGCTAGCAAGTTCCCTGAGGATGTAAAATTTAATCGAGTACATTATTATACTAAGTACAACAATGCGTCTATTGTACTAATATATGGGAATTTCATCTCCCAACACATTTTCGTCCTATTCCTTTGGACGAAATGGTTAATTACTTACATTTGAACCTCGACTAATCATGGGAGTGCTATTAGGATGCATGTCTTTGTTAAATTGCCTGAAAACTTTAGACATATGCAAACTAGTGGAATAATATACCACAAGCTCAGTATTCGATCGAGCTTTCCCTAGATTTTTCATCTCAAATTCGGATTTTAAATAGCTTTTAAGGTCTCTTATTACATCAAGAGTACACACCATGTCTGTACCATCAACATAAATAGCCACAATTCCAAATCAGGAACTTTCTTATGAACACACAAGGAAAAATAACTTACTTGTCTATCCCCTCCAAATCAAATAGTCACTTAGACGGGTATACCACTTCCGCCTGATTGTTTCAATCTCTAAGTGAATGTTCTATCTAATTGTAAACGCACTATGTGGTTTAGAGTTACTTGATTTGGGAAACAAAAGTCTATCAAGCACTTTTGTAAATATCTTCAATCTCTTGATTCTTTCAGAGATATGTAACAACCACATACATATGCTGCATTTCAAGTCCTTTTGAAAATTACCAAGCTGACTAAGTAGCGGAACTGTATAACGTTCATTACAAGAGAACAATTCCAGGGCTTTGTGAGAAACCTTGCTTCACAAGGCGAGTCTTTGTACTTTAAGACTACTTTCTTCTCACTATGCTTTATGACAAATTAATTATGTATGTCCAATAGGCTTTACACTTGGTTGGTTAGCACTACCACATCAAATACCCGTATATTTTCCAAAGAATTAAGTTCTACCTGGATTGTGCGGGCCAAATATGCTATTTATTTGAAATTAATCAAAATAAAGCATGGTTCAATCTCATTGTGCTCTACTTCTGGAGCAAATATTTATGGATTATATCATCACTGTGCACGCATGATCCTTCCATTGACTCATGTGCATTCTCATAATCCGTCAGGATTTTATTGTTCTCTAGAATCATTTAAAACTTCGGAGCGTCCTCCAGTTTGATTCATGGACATATTCAGAGACAATCTAATGAGATGATTTATGATGATATAAATAAGTTGTGCCTTACTCACCTACTTCCTTTCTAGGTGAGGATTGATCGAACCAAGTGGTCTCTCCAACTTCCTTTATGGAGCCACGGCCTCAACCACACTTCCACCGAGTGTAGTTACAACACCTTAGTATATGGTGTATATCCTGTATTGAGGATTTGTAACTTTGCAGGTAGGTTTGCAGCTGGTATGTGTGACCTCATCACTTTAGCAACATCAGTGTACATTCTGAAAATCGAATATTCTTTATCACTTCACATTTACATTTGTGGAGCACAAGAATCAATATGAGACACAGTGGGAACACACCACGACAATTCCTGTCGTTCCCTTAGAAAATTCTTTTTATTATCTCCCCCTAACGATGGGAAGACTGTCTCATTAAAGTGATAACGCGCAAATCTAGCGGTAAGAGATCTCCTGCCAAAAGTTTTAAAATGCGGATAATTGTTGGGAACTCATTTCCAACATAACTACTTAATAGTTTTGAAGACCCATCATAGTACGATGTGGAGTCGTAATGGCACATATATAGTGCAACCAAAAATGTGTGAGCACACGAATGTCATGCTTAAATCCAGTTACCAACTGGTACGCAGAAAAGGTTGACTAATATTGGGTTCTAAAAACGAATTAAGTAAGATGCGTGTAATATTGCATATCCCCAAAGCAATAAAAGACAGGTTTGTACGCATAACCTATTCCTTAGGCACCATCTGTAACCTTTGATGGTAGCCTCTGCGAGACCATTGGGTATAAGATGCTCTGCATTGATCCTATTAAACATGCAATATTCATCAAGTCCTTTTGATGTAAATTCTCTAGCATTAACAAGGGTGGTTAGCCTTTGCACTTTGCATTGTGTAATATGTTCTAGGAGTTTTCAAACGCAAATTTCTTGGGAACTATCACTAGTCCAAAATGTCAAAACTTTCACCAGATCCATCAGTTACTTTAATGGTCCACATTCTGCATGAATATTTTTCTAAACTTCACCTTGTTTTCTTTGTAATATGGAATTTTTACCATTTGCATCTTAGGATGGTCTCGATCCTGTTTTACTGAAGACTTTGTAAAAATGAGTGATATGCTCTCTTACTTAAAAGTATAATGTGAGGGAGGAGGGGGTTGTGCATCTAGTACTTTAGAAAACACTTATTGAAAGATATGTCATTACTTCGCATTCTGTCAATATTTTTCCCATTTTTGTTCACTCAAATAAAGTGATGTTTGCATGAGTCCTTTCAAAACGATCATCATGTCACAACCAAAGTTGCTTTATGGTTATGCCCAAAGCCTGTGTAAGTCAATTTCCAACATTTCATCGTTGGAATCAATATGGGTTCAATAATCCAAATTAATACGATAGTGATTTACATTTCACTAAATTGACTCATTAGTCTCTCTAAAGTATGTTTCCTTCCAAATACTTTAGTGACTATAAAAGATGCAATCAATTACATTCTCATCATTTTGATGTTCCACATGATATCCATTTGCACGGGTTACTTGGGAATTCAACAAGGTGTGATTATCTCTTGGTACATCTAGAGATTTTGCTACGTCTTTGTTCTATCTTGAAAGAAAAAAAGATGAACAGTGTTGCGCTCGAAAAGATAGTCAATTGGCCAGGCAAAGTTCTTGTTGCCATTAAAGTTGATGTGAAAATTAGTTGTTACTATGATACACATACACATTATATTGTATATACCAACACCTATGACCAAGGTGCATTTCCAACTCTTTTACTTATGATGGGAGCTAGAATTACATTTTAGCTGATCTCATGTTCAATTGATATCTATACTTTGGTGTCATTACTGCTAGGGAAAAAATAATAATTATTTTTTTCATGATATATATGTCCCTTTTCACATGCTTTATATGAGTCGGTACATCTAACCCTCATTACTTTGGGGTTCTTTCCATTTTCAATTTTGCTACATTTAGCTTAATTTGAGAAATTTCTTTATCTCAATAGGCCAAGAGAATCTCACTACACATGTCAACCACTTACTTTAGGTTGAATATATTATTAGAGATAATTCTCTTGTTGTCATACTTCAACATATACTATATCGTTAGTATCACGGATGAAGTAGGGAAATGGATTTTTTTTTTTTTTTTTTGACTCAAAAAAAAAAAAATTGTGAGTTCTTCCACAAAAATAAAATAAAATTGGAATACATGTGATTTTATTTGCAATGTATCTTTTGAAATGACCGACTCTTTAATAGTTGAGCAAGTAGATTACATCCCAAAGAACATTCAATTTTGAGGACAAAATATCGAGTTGGTACAACCAATTTAACAAAAAAAAACATCATTCAACTATAGCCAATATATCATATTCAAGAGAACAAAATAACATTAAGACCAAAATTCTTAATGATCGAGATAAGCAATCATAATTTAAATTGATTGTTTATTTGATATGGACTTATCTTAAAACAAAAAATAACAAAAATAGAACTAAACGTGTTCTAAAAAACAATAAATATGCCCAGTAACTATTCAATGGTAGTTACATACCTCAAATCAAATTTTGGTTCCCACGGTGTATGGGCTGAGTCGGAACAGCCTTGGTCATGTGTGGCCTATAACCGGGATGGAACGGGAGCTAGTCGGGGCGCGAACAGTAACCAGGTCCCGAAGCAACAGTGATCGGGTCGGGCTTGTGAACAGTACCAGACACTAACGGTAACAGTGATCGGTGTGTGAACAGTACTGGGTTTGGAAAGCATTATGGGCCGGGCGTGAACAGGAATAGGATCCGGATAGAAACATGGGTTGGGTCGGGTCAGTTAGGGCATGAGCAGTATCCGGATACGCACAACAACATGTTTCCATCTTTTCCGTTTTTGTTTTTTCTCAGACGAAGAAAACCTATCTAGATTTGGTTAATAACAGGGGCGTGAACGCCGTTTCCTTAGACCCTACTCGAATAACTTTCTTCTCCCACGGAATGCGAACAACTTTTCCCCCACTGACCTAAACCAAGATTCAACCAGATCCCAAAATTACGAAACTATGAATCAAAACAATAATCCAACCGAATCCCAAATTATGAAACTATCATCACAACCAAAAAAAAAAACAAAAAACAATAGTCCTGATGATTAGTACCAACACAGTATGATAACGACCAAAATAACCCTTGATAAATCATCCAATCAATTTTCCCCCGGATTCGATATACCCAATTAAAAACAGGGAAAAGAAAATATATACTCCCTCCGTCTCATAATAACAGTCCTAATTGACTTTGTCAAAATAATAAGGAAATCCTGCAAAAAGTCATGACTAACCCTTGACCAGACTTTTTAATGTTAAGTTATTACCAAAGGTAGCTAAAATGGTAATGTAATAATATATATAAGTTTTAGGAATTTTATAACTACCCATAAATGTTTTCATTTAAAAAAAGGAATGACAATTAATACAAAAAAATATTGTATGGATTTTTTCATTATATATGGTGATAATATTTATGATTTGGAATTAAGTTTATATAAAAAATAATTTTATAACTATAAAAAATAAAGGGTATATTTGATAGTTTAAGGGAAAAGTATGTCTATAAACAGAGCGGACAGATAAAAATAGACAGACCAAAGTAGAAATTAGGACAGATAAAAAAAAGACAGAGGGAGTATAATATAGAAGAAAAAAAAAATCCAACTTATCTGATTCGATTCCGTGTAGAAAATAAATCAATCTCATATAGCTCCGCGGTATGCATCGTGTATGATAACGTTTTGTAGTATCAATTAGGTTAAAGCAAGAGATAGAGATGGAGAAGGAGAAGAACTTCTTATTGATAAAGAGGCATTAACCATTACATAATACAAGGTTCTAATATATAGGGAAAGGAAAACCTAATCGTCTAATGGACCGCACATCCATGGGCCACAGGCCCTATAACACTAAAGGGATTTGATCCAAAAACCATACACTTGTTTAAAGTGTTCCTAACCACTGAGCCAACAGCTGTTTGTTGAAAATGATCCATATAATTAATATATAAAGATAACAACAGACATTTTCCTATCACCACTTAACACCCCAGAAGTATATCCTTGACCCAGTAAACCCGGGTTGAACCACTGGTTGACTCATTTGGCCCTGACCCAGTAATTTTTCCGAGTCGACGTCCGAGCCGGTTTTCAGAACACTACTTCTGGTTTCTAATTGACCTTGGAAATCTATTCAAGTTACAGACTTCGGCCTACCATTGACTTCTTAAGTAACTAGCAGGAACTTCGGAGTTCCACCATCAGCGCCCTAGCTTCTTCAACTACAGATTGTTATTATGGCGTAAGATAAGCAGAGATGACATTTGTTATTATGGCGTAAGATAAGCAGAGATGATATTTGTTATAACGACTTTGAACCCTAACAGTGTTGTAATACTCCAGAAAGCGGGATCTCAAAAGTTCGTGGCAGAGATATAAAAAGGGGGATCTCCAAATTTCAGTCCTTCATTGCCCTAGGAAATGTAAAATGAGTGAGCCTCCCCATTTTAAGTTATAATGGGTTATGTTGAACTAAAGTCTTGTACTTATACCTACCACTTTGGTGAGGGATATGAAGGACTTGTAGGGAAGGGAAATCACACGGGTACTACGTACCCGTATTTTTTTCTTTCCGCTTTACAATATCCGTATTTTTTTCTGGTTATCAACCTCCATCTCTCAAAACACCAAATTTCCATCTACTATGGTCTCCTCTATCCCTACATGAGTAAGGATATCAACCTCTTTCTCTACTTGCCTGATCAAATCTGATCAGCCTTAGGGAAGGGAAATCACAGGGTACTGAGTACCCGTTTTTTTTTTCCGCTTTACAATATCCGTATTTTTTTCTGGTTTTTAAAGTTTTACCTTAAAACTTTCTTTTTTCACTCCATTTTTTTTACTAAAACTCGTTTTTTTTACATATTTGATATCTTTTTTTTTTACTTTAAAAAATCTTTTCTACCTAGATAAATATTTTCCCATCGAAAAACGGCTACTCAGTACCTGTTTGACACTATTCATACGTGTATTGAGTATCCGTTTTGTGTAAGGAAGGGATGAGAGGGCACCATAGCAAGCTTGCCTTCCATGTGCCATCCCTTCCTTACATTTGAGGGATAGGCAGCACCATAATGCTAGCTCTTATATATTAAAATCTTTTCCATGAAATTTCTGGTTACGATGTGATAGTTTTTTCAAAATACAAATTCTGTCATTTATTCCACAACTTGTTTGTTTAATACAGTAACATAGGTGTGCATTTTCAGAAGGAACCCTAGCTTAAAATTATGAGCCCTTGTTTCTTCCAAACCACAATCAATCAATCGTCGATTTGGATCTGTTTGGACAATTTCTATTCTAATGGGATCTGTTTGGACAATTTCTATTCTTAGGATGACTAATGGCTATAGTATTGATTTGACCAAAACTGATTCTGAATTTCTGATTAACAAAGTTGGATATTAAGAAGGTTGTTATGATTTTGCAATATCAAAATCTTCTGATTTCAGAGATTCAAATGGACATCCAGACACACCAAACCAAATCATTCATTTTCCCAACAATTTATGTTTCCAAAAAAGATCCTAACATCTTTTACTGGAAAGGAGATTGCTTCATACCATTAAGACAGGCAAGAACAACTGTAAGATAAAGTGACAAACGTCCCACTAAGCTGAACAACCCGGAATTTAACTCGTTTACCAAAAATGTAATTATACACAACCATGGACCGTAATACATTCCCAACGAAGGTAGTTCATTTTGCAGAACCACCATGCGTGTCAAAGTATTCCTTTGAATTGATGTTTATACCAAGGCTGCTCTCTGATAAAAGAAACAGAGAGACGAAGACTTCATGACTTCACCTGACAGATGATTCTCGGACAAAAGAAACTTCAATACCACCCGCGTTAGTAGGAGAGAGGAGGTGTTTATCAGCTTGATCTGCCTCATCAATTTCTGTAGGTTCGCGTGTGGTTGGCGTGGATTGAGACTCAGAGCCATCTTCCTCTGTATTCACAAAATATTGAAACTCCACAGATGGTTAAATGCCCTTATTCTAGGTTTTAAAAACAAGATTCTTACCAAGAAGAAAACAATAATCAAGTAGTATTTTTCGACCAAAATCCTTAAAGAAAACTATATATTAAGATGTAGTTATAAATAGCTGGATGAGAATAACTGATACTAAATGTGAGAGTTTATTACTAACCAGAACAATTGTGATACTCTGGCGACTGTTTAACCGTGGTTACTTGGAGGCTTTCAGGAAGCAAACAACTGCACATGACACCTGAATATAACAGATCACATTCTGAATGTTATGAGTATATGCGCCAATATT
This sequence comes from Papaver bracteatum, assembly GCA_023529315.1. Taxonomy (NCBI): domain Eukaryota; kingdom Viridiplantae; phylum Streptophyta; class Magnoliopsida; order Ranunculales; family Papaveraceae; genus Papaver; species Papaver bracteatum. The sequence continues at coordinate 178,098 of JAJJWX010000713.1, forward strand.
CATTATTTCAGACTTATGTACTTTTTTTAAATTTAATGTTTTCTGCACAGTGTCAGAGGAAAAGGCAGGTTACAAAGTTATGAAGTTCCTCGGAAAATTTTCTATTACTCTGAATAAGAAAGTCATGGTAGCATATCATACATTTTCCACGGAAAGCAGCTTAATTCAGTAAACTAGGAAAGCATAAAGAGTTTATCAACAGTTTGTTGTCTAATAGAATTACATAAAGGGTTGGTAACTAAATTGCAGTTAACATCTTTCGGTTAGAGAAGCTGAGAAGCACAATAAGGAAACATATAAAAATAAAGAATGGTCGCTATCCTGTAAAGAGATGTAACTTCGTACCTATTCGGGCAAGCCTGTTCACCCATCCAGGAATCTCTTTGCCAGTTAATCTCATTGCCATGTCTTCTGTGAAATGGTTGCAATTCTTAGTGATCAGATGATAGGTGTCACCATGGTATTCTGAAGCTACATCCTCCATAAATAACCGGAACTCAGCAGGTGGCATTTTCGTATAACCCAACTGCACTGAGCATCTGTACAGAAAACCAGGGCATCGCTTTGGTTCCACCTCAAAAACTCCACTGGCAGAGTAATCATGTGCTCCAAACCCATATTCCAAACCATGAACTGCCAATACACAAGTTTTAGGCAACCATACAATATAACCGGATCTTCAATACGAGATAAAATGGACAGTGAGTGCAAAATAGTCTAAATCAAATTACTAAATGAGTTTTGATACAAGTTACAAACTTGAAGATAACTCGATTTTATCTCAGTCTCAAGTTTAAGATACCCAGCAGTATTGGATGTTAATGTTGTTATGTGAGGGCGACAAAATATAATCAAGAAACAGACAAATTCTTTTACTAATCTAGTAAAAGTGGTAATGCAATACCCACTATAAGTTCCTTAATACAGCACTTTCAATCAAATTAAGAAATTATGAGTACTTGCCTCAGATAAACCAGATACCAAATAGTTAAGTTAATGCGATGGCTTCTAACATCTCAAGTCCAAGATATAAAACAACGGAGGTACAGGTTCTGTCCATTACTCAAAATGCAAAACGGATATCAGAAAGCTATTCTAACAACAAACACAAATATCCCCAATAAAAGAATGATGACATGTTTTGAAATACCAAATGCAGGAATCATGATTCAACCAATTACTCCCTTAACTTAAAGGAACAGATGAACATCATAATCAACAGATTTGAATGTCATGCAACTAGCTCTAACATCTTTTTTTTTTTTTTTTTGAAGCATCTCTAACATCTTTCTAATCTTGTTCACCAAGATCATCAAATAATAAATACATTCACATATTTCCTTGGATATACCATCCATTTAATATTTGACAATTTTCCGATCAGAATTATCAAAAGAACGTTTTTGGATCCTGACTTAACCAATCCTAAGCTGTGATTATGTCAGCAAATAACACAAAATTACAATTTGAACACAAATTACCATCACCATAGACCATATTTCTAAGACATTTAAGATTTACAAATCATGCATTTGACAATTAAAAAAATCAAGAAACAACAACAACAACAACAACAAAATGTAATCAAAAGAATGTAATACCTTCAATCCCAGAATGAAAAATCCCCAAACCAACACAACGGGTATAATTATTGATAGGGGTAAGATCGTAAATATTCAAGATAACAGGTGCCTGATAGTTGCCATCACTATCTTCAGAACCTGAATTTATATTACCCATATATACAGATCTCTTCCCAAATTCCCAAATTCTTCACAATAACCCCTAAGAAAATCTGCTTTTCTTTCAAAAATTTGCAATCGATCTTCTTCTTCCTAGGATGAAAATCTAATGAATGGGAGAATTTAACAAGAGAGGACTTGGAGATTGAAGAATTTCAGCTAGAAATTGGATTTTGTTTTCTTTTTTCTTCAGCTTTCGCAATGAATTCAAGCGTTTTTGGGGGTTGAAAGCTGAGGAAAAAGAAACGTACACCTATTATGACCCACGTATTGGGAAATATCTGGATCACTAGGCATGCTAAATATAAAGGGATTTCAGTTAAAAAGAGAAGAACATTTAGATTTCTTTTTCGTCTTTGGAAAAGTTAAGAAAAGAAGGTAAATAGGCCGTTATGACGACGTTGGAGTTTCCGAATTAGCGTTGGCAATTATTAAACATGATTAAGATTAGGGCCCTTTTGAGTTGCCTCCGGTTGATAAGACAAACGTGACAGTGGGAATTTAAGATTTATACCGTGAACCAGGCAGGTAGGATTACAACGGCGAATCTTTTTACAAGATTCTTGGCATATTATTCTTAACTAGTTTGAAACCCGTGCTACGCACCGGGATTGCTGGAATACTTTACCCTTTTGGTCCATGTCCACCGAGGCGGGGCGACAATGAAAACCCTAATAACCTACGATAGAATTACTATTCAACAAATAATTTTCTAATAACTAAAACTATGTAATTAAAATTTTCTAATCATCAAATATGTAATATTATTATTATTATCTAAAGATCTCACATGGTTTTGAAAACTAATTTCAATCAATCTAATGAAACAATAATCAATTTTAAAATTTTATAAATAAACTAAAATAAATAGGTAAAATCTCAAAAGTAAAATAGTTTAAACTATAAATACAAAAGTGTAATAAGATATTTTTTTTAGTATTGAACCTGTGCTACATATCGGGTACCAGGGGAATTGATCCTCATTTGGTGAGACGGGCCCGTCCCAGAAGGGTCCCAATTTACAATTGCAGTGTATAATGAGAACACCCACTATTCACCTATTACGCATTGTATAAATTATGAAACCAAATTCACCTATTACGCATTGTATAAATTGTTGGAGATTAAGAAGTCTTCTTTAAGAAATTACATTTGAAATACCAACCTTTGAAATCAGTAAGTTGTTCATGTATATAAAACAAAAGAAATCAGTAGTTATATGATGAAAAATCACACTCGCTTTATAGTTGTGTAGATATATAAAATTAGAAACACTAAAAGAAACACGATATTAATATAAAATAAATTGCCAACTCTAAATGGTGCAAACCATATGAAGTGCTTCCCGTCAAAGAAGATGTAATTTAGGAAATGCACTGATATATCTTTCTTTAGAAATTATATATTTGTAATAAGAATCAAGCGACTAACTTAACTGCTCTTCCGGAATCCAACTTCTTGCAGTTAAATGAAAAATCACATTTACTATATAGGTATCGATATATGATAATAGATAGAGGCACTAAAAAAATCATTATATTAATCTAAAATAGTCGTCAATTCTAAATAGTGCAAAGCATATGAAGTGTTTCCCCTCAAAGAAGATGTTATCAAGGAATACACAAATATATCTTTCTTCAGAAATCATATACTTGCATTAAAAATCAAGCGGCCAACTCAACCGCTCTTCACGACTACATTTTCTTGTAGATTAATGAAAAATCGCAAACACTATATAGTTGTATTGATATATGACATTAGAGACCAAAAAAAAAACAAAAAAACATATGAATATAAAATAGAGTGTCAACTGTAAATAGTGCAAAGCGTTTGAATTTCTTCTCGTCGAAGAACATATAATTAGTGAGATGTGCTGACTAATTACATATCTTTCTTCAGAAATTATATACTTGTGTTAAAAATCAAGTGGCCAAAATAACTTCTCTTCCAGGCTCCAACAACCTGTATTTAAATGAAAAATCACACTCACATTATATAATTGTATCTATATCTGATATTAGAGACACTAAAAACACAAACGATATATATATATATAATAGATTGTCATCTCCAAATAATGTGACGCATATGAAGTGCTTCACGTCAAAGAAAATGTAACCAATGAGATGCACTTATAAATATCTTCAGAGATTATATACTTGGGTTAAAAATCGAGAAGCCAACTCAACTGCTCTTTCAGGCTCCAACAAAGTGTATTTAAATTAAAAATCAAGCTCACTATATAGTTGTATCGATATCTAATATTAGAGACACTAAAAATACACATGATATATAAAATAGATTTCCAACTCTAAATAGTGCGAAGCATATGAAGTGCTCCCCGTCAAAGAAGATGTAATCAATGAGATGCACCAATATATCTTTATATATTTGCGTTAAAAATCAAGCGGCCGACTCATATGCTATCCCAGGCTCCAACAACTTGTATTTAAATGAAAAATCACACTCACTATATAGTTATACCAATATTTGATATTAGAGACACTAAAAATATAAAATAGATTGCCATCTCTAAATAATGCTAAGCATATGAAGTTTTTTCCGTCAAAGAAGATGTGATTAATGAGATGCACCGATATATCTTTATTCAGAAATTATATACTTGTATCAAACGGCCAACTCAACTGCTCATCTAGGTTCCAATAACCTTTATTTAAATGAAAAATCACACTCACTATATAGTTGTATCAATATCTGATATTAGAGACACTAAAAAAATACACGATACAAATATAAAATAGGTTGCCATGCTATAAATAGTGCTAAGCATACAAAGTGCTTCTCGTCAAATAAATACACTAATTCTTCAGAAACCGAGCATATTAAATGCTAGTGTGAGGCCTTTATTGAGTTCCTCACTGTAAGGGACAACCAAAACTAATGCGATTAATGTAGTGAAATAAACAAAAATCAAAAAAATAAATGCAAAAGACGATCAAAATAAATAGAAGAAGAATTCATACCCTAATTCCCATCGGGATCGAACTGACAACCGTCGAACCGACTAACTCATAATGTGATGAGAACTCAAACCCCAATCTCTGTTTTGTCTAAATTGAGAACCACTATCCACAAAATCAAAATAAATAAAAAAAGGAAAACAGTAAAAAACTGAGGAACTTTTTGATTTCTAGCTTACTCTTTCTTCTTTTGCTTGATTGTGTAGGTAAAAAGCTCCAAAATATAGCCTAAATGAGTGAACGCTCTAAGTAGACAATAAACTTAAAAGACATTTCACTGAAAGTATAATTAATTTTCAATGGAGCAGTGGAAAAACAACCAACAATGTCTCCGAGACCATATGCATTGTCCAAGTTTGTGTAAGATAGATATTATTGATTGTGAAAATAAAGTGATAATATTGTTTGTTGTTGAAATAAAGGGAATAACCATGTTGATTTAACGAAAATTATCAATTAGAAACATAAGGAATGATTAATTATAATCATCGGGTGTTACAAAAGAATGTAAATGTCAGTAACTACAATGGTCAAATGAAACTGTGCAATTTAGAGGAACTCATCGATAACAACAAAAGAAAATGTATATTTATAGATGCTGGTAAAAAGGAGAAAGGAGATGGGTTACCGACTGGTATGTCTAAGGAGAGCTTCCCTTTCTACAACTGATCGATGCCAATGTACTAAGTCATATTTATCAATATCAATTCTTCTAATTGTCTATATTCCAACCATATCAAGTTTCCATCCGCATGTTTTACCTCCTGCAATATCCTTTAATGTAAACATACATTGGATCATGAAATGAAAGAGTACTACTGATAATGCAAAAGAAATAACAAAATTTTCCAAAGATAAAAAGTTATTTTTTTTTTTCAATTTCTTCCAGATCCTGATATACAGGTGTTGATGGTGGTTTTTAGCTTAAGGTTAAAATGGTGGTTTTTAGCTTAAGGTTAAAATCGTAAAACCTTACATCTGACATGACGTCACTAGGACCACTAGCGCATTTATTGAATCATTCAACACGCCTACGTAAGAATTACCGGGATACCTTTTTTTTTTTTACGTGTGTCATGTTCCACGGCAGAACCCTTAATATTGACCGACACCACCTTCATACACCAAACCCTAAATTATTACACCACCGTGCCAATGGAAAACCATACCAGCCACATCTCCGCGCCAAGGCATGCCAACCATGCCGGCCGCACCACTGTGTCAATGGAAAACCATTCCAGCCACATCTCCGCGCCAAGGCATGCCAACCATGCCAAACGCACCACTGTGCCAATGGAAAACCATGCCAGCCATATCTCTGCGCCAAGGAATGCCAGCTGCACCACTGTTCCAATGGAAAACCATGACAGCCACATCTCCATGCCAAACACACCTATCCATTCTAGACGCACCATGTGCCAAACGGAATTCCAAGCCCTTGGCCCCACCATGCCAAACGCACCTAGCCATGCTAGCCGCACCATGTGCCAAACGGCATGCCAAGACATTGGCCCCACCATGCCAAACGCACCTAGCCATGCTAGACGCACCATGTGCCAAACGGCATGCCAAGACCTTGGCCCCACCATGCCAAACGCACCTATCCATGCTAGCCGCACCATATGCCAAACGTCATGCCAAGCCCTTGGCCCCACCATGCCAAACGCACCTTGCTATAGCCCTAGCCAACCTAGTCGTGCCACCATGCTGGCCTTCCATATGCGGACACCAAAACAAAAGCGTGCGACAATCAACGATCGCCCTTCAATCCCAGGAGCAAATCCTAGCCATCCAAGGTTACCGGATGACGCATGGTAACCTTTGGCCCGAAAATCTAAGTTTGGCCACGCCAATGGCATGCCAACCTAGCTGCGCCACCATGCTGGCCTTCCCCACACGACTACCAAAATGAAGGCGCGCGACAATCAACGGTCCCCCTTCAATCCCAGGAGAAAATCCTAGCCATCCAAGGTTATCAGACGACGCATGGTAACCTTTGGCTCGAAAACCTAAGTTTTTCCACGCCAAACCATGTCATGCCAACGGCATGCCAGCCTAGCCGCGCCACCATGCTGGCCTTCCCTATGCTGCTACCAAAATGAAGGCGCGCGATAATCAACGGTCCCCCTTCAATCCCAGGAGCAAATCCTAGCCATCCAAGGTTACCAGACGACGCATGATAACCTTTGGCCACGCAAAACCATGCCATGCCAACGGCATGCCAACCTAGCTGCGCCACCATGCTGGCATTCCCTACGTGGCTACCAAAACAAAGGCGCGCGACAATCGACGGTCCTCCTTCAATCCCAGGAGAAAATCCTATCCATCCAAGGTTACCAGACGGCGCAAGGTAACCTTTGGCCCGAAAACCTAAGTTTGGCCACGCCAAACCATGGCATGCCAACCTAGCCGCGCCACCATGCTGGCCTTCCCTACGCGGCTACCAAAACGAAGGCGTGCGATAATCGAAGGTCGCCCTTCAATCCCAGGAGCAAATCCTAGCCGTCCCAGGTTACCAGACAACACATGGTAACCTTTGACCCAAAACCCTATTTTGGTCACGCCAAACCACGCCAATGGCATGCCAACCTATACGCCCCTCCATGCCACGCCAATGGCATGCCAACCTAGCCGCGCCACCATGATGGCCTTCCCTATGCGGACACCAACAAACGAAAGCATGCAACGATCAACGTTTACCTTTCCTCTTAAGATGAAAAATCTCGACTATCGAAGGTCACCAAGCTAGCAAGTCTCCCAAGCTCTACTTTCCAGGCAACAACAACATGCTACATGTTTTCCACAAAAACATTCGAGACATCAACACACATCACAAACTGGGGGATCTTCTTTGGGTATTGGTTTGGCGGTTTACAGCGTGCGGCGCACACTACCCCTATCATAACGAAGTGTCATAAGGGTCAGGCGGTTAGTAAATACAAGGAGTTAATAGTGAAATGTTATTTTATGGGACATCAATTCCATGCGTTAACGGTTTCATGGAACATCAATTCCATGCGTTAATGGTTCTATGGAACATCAATTCCATACGTTACCACCTCTTCCCCTTTACTTACCCATTTTTCCATTTCTTAATGAGACCAGAGTACGTTACACCTCGACTTGTATAAATAGGTCTCACCTATTTCCACTGAACAACAAGTTTAGTCAAGACCATACAATACTCAGAAAACATTTGCTAGCTTCCCACTTTCTGATACAAGTCGTAGAAAAAAACTACTCTTTCAGAATCAACTATTCTGATCTCAACACTTTCCTTGCTTCCCTTCCCAAAACCAACCAATTCTCCTTCACTTTGTGACCGAAGCAAGTCTGGAATGGACATTTCTTGGTTTAGGCTGGATTTGTACAGATTGATCTCTCGAATCTAAAGTACTCCCTTGTAGTACATTGTTTAGGGTTTAAATTTGTTTCTCACCCACACACCCGAAATTACCGAAATTAGCAGAAACCATTTTCACCCACAAACAATTGGCGACCACGGTGGGAGATTGATCTTTTGGTTACAATGTCAATTTTCGACCATCGATTTCATGCTTCGACCCAGACATCAAGACGGTAGAAGCAGGTGATCCACTCAGGGATCGACGACTCAGTTACTAGACGACCTGATTATCATTCTTGACGTGGAAAGGGGCGACTGGGGACTTCCCAAAGGTTAAAAGCAAACGATCCACTCAGGGATCGATGTCTCGATTATCAAGTGACTCAGGAATGACTGAGAACTTTCCACAATCGCGGTGTTTCCCACGAAAGTCGGACTTGCACCTGACTCATTTTTCGTTAGCATATCCAAAAACCGAGTAAGTCTTGCCTAAAAAAAATACATGGTTTACTATTTCAAGTTTCACAAAAATGATAAAACTGATAGCCATGTTATGTTTCATCCCATGTCATCTACGAACACACAATGTTTCCATATCTTCCCTGGGATGTTTGTGTTACTTACAATCATAACCATGACAACATCATTCCAAAAAAACAGTTCATCCCGAATAATAATCCAAAACCATCATAGGTAACACTTGTATATCAACCCAAAAATCCATAAAATCAAAACCATAAACCAAGTGTTTTATTTGCCTTTAAAAAAAAAATGAAACAGAAGAATTTCAGAAGACAGGAGTGCATTCAAAGGAAGCCATTCAACGGTGTTTTTCTCTTCTCGAAGAAGGCATCATTCGTCATTTGGAGGACCGCCTGTTTCAGCTCTAACTCTTTGGACATCCTTTCGACATCCGCTTCTTGTTGTTTGACCACGTCCGCGGAAGGACCTTCGGTCACCTCGGCCTGCAACTTTTGGGTCTCAGAGAAACCATGACGCCTAGTTCTTCGTGGAATCAGTCACCTTACCGTACGTACCTACTTTGCATAATAACGATTACCGGTCAATATTCATGAGGTAGCCGACACTACTACGGTGATATTCGAAGAGAAAAACAAGTACTTCTACAAGTTTATGAATGACATACCAACGGCTAAGGTTTACACCTGTTCAGAAGAATAATATTTTTACATATTTATGGAAGGCATACATATGGATAGGGAATGCACCAACATAAGAAAACAAATTGGAAGAGAAACGCTGGAGTACAGACCTAGAATATGCTTGACCACTTTATTGATACCACGACGTGCCAATCCAACAGTCCACTCCACGCCAAGCCAACACCGTGCCAAGACAGGGCCCATTCCAAGCCGATCAAGTACTAACAGCTTGCACTTTTCTAGCGCCAATAGCTTGCATCCTTCCAGCGCTAACAACTTGCATCTTTACAACATCTTGCATCCTTCCAGCGCTAACAACTTGCATCTTCCCAGCACCAGCAGCTTGCATCCTTCCAGTGTTGCTTCTGAACTCCCAGTGGAAGGGAATCAGCAATACAATTTCATAATACGTAAAGATCAGGAATGATTTTTCCAAAATCGAGGCAAAGAAAATCAGCAACCCCCCCCCCCCCTGAGTTCACAAAGACTCTCTTCCTGTCAGGAGTTGCATGATTTCCGGGACTTCGCTCAAAAAATCGTGTAGTCTATGATGAAACACTTATGTGAGACTCTTTAGGCGCAGTATCAAGGAATATTTGCAGCCCTCAACCGCACTGCATCAGGGAAGCATCCGCTTCCAACCATAGAAGTCGTTCCCAAACCCCAACCTCTCTTGGAAAGCACATTTGATAGATGGAACTAGGGACTCCTAACCATTGTTCGCCTGAAGAGTGTCCAGTTTGACAGCCCACTAATTAACGCAGCAGTTCCGCTTCAACGTTCACCCCGACATCCGCTTCGCTTCAACGCTCTCTCCAGCAGCCGCTCCGATTCAGCGTTCTCTCCATAAAATGTTCCATGATCCGAAGTTGAAGCTTTAGCGTTTGGCTTCTTAAGTTTGAACATCCTCTCCAAGAGTCGAAGCTGCTTCAACGCCGCTTCTTCCTGAAAAGGGTCGCACTACCATGCTCCCCATATCAAGGATCATGATCACAGCCAGCCAATCTTCGTAGTCGTGGCCATCTTTTGATCCATCTCGCCAAAACTCATGATCATGGACAGTTTGCTCGCTTACGCATCCAGCCAATCCTTTTACTTCCATGGAAGCTCATAAAATTTCAGCCAACCTACGTTGTTACCACGACAATGTAGTCTCTTCTGATTACATCTTCTACCAAGAACTGTTGCCGCTCATTTTTTTGATACCAGCCAGAGCTTCACCACAGCAGCAATCACTACAAAGATGGAAACATGTAAACCATACGTGAGGACTTAGGATATACACGAAATCCCTTCACTGTCAAAGCTCAGAAGACACAGTCATCCAAAAACCCATAGCCACAACAAGGTCATCTACTCTTCAAGGATGCAGCGTAAGAATATCATCACGTCTCTATCTAGAAAATACGTTCAACACTTTACGAGGCCGCGGAGGATCCCAAGCCTGCTCAGAGGAAAACAACTTCAGAAACTAAAGAAAAATACGACTAGGGACTTCCCATTTTCACTCGACGACCATCAAAAAATTCATGAGATAACTCCAGAGACGCGGCTGATATATTTTCTTGAAGAAATAGAGGAAGCCACGATAAACAACATAAATCTCTCATTTCTACCTCTTCGCTATCCAAAATATTTCGTCCATGTGATATTCTGGGCATCCCAGCGGCGCGTCCAAAAGAATACAATAAGCTTGTATCAAACCCCGTGGACGTGGAGTCAATACAATGCAATGAAAGTAGGCTACACATGGGGACTACCATCATGGGACGCTTTTACTCCCCTCAACACATGGGGACTACACATGAGGACTTCCATGCGTTAACGGTTTTATGGAACATCAATTCCATGCGTTATCACCTCCTCTCATTTACTTACCCATTTTTCCATTCCTTAATGAGACCAGAGTATGTTACACCTCGACTTGTATAAATAGGTCTCACCTATTTCCACCGAACAACAAGTTCAATCAGGAGCATACAACACTCAAAAAACATTTGCTAGCTTTCCATCTGTTAGCTTCTCACTTTTTGATACAAGTCGTAGAAAACAACTACTCTTCCAAAGTCAACTATTCTGGTCTTAACATTTTCCTTGCTTCCCTCCCCAAAACCAACCCATTCTCCTTCACTTTGTGACCGAAGCAAGTCTCGAACGACCATTTCTTGGTTTAAGCCGGATTTGTACAGATTGATCTCTCGAATCTAAAGTACTCCCTTGCAGTACGTTGTTTAGGGTTTAAATTCGTTTCTCACCCACACACCCGAAATTACCGAAATCAGCATAAACCATTTTCACCCACAAACAACATGACATCTTGATTTATGGAACCATTGGATTATAAATTTAGGCACTGGGGGAACCTGGTATAATTACACATTAGGGACCGCTTATAAAGTTAAATAGGAGGAAAGTGGTTAATTTTATTATTTTACTAGTTGACTTTTATGATATGATAATTTGAGTGATTATGATCAACAATAAGAGCCATAAAATCCCTAAGAGGAAATTTACTTGAATAAAGAGTTTGAAAGAAAAATAACTATAGAGAGTTTAATATTCTTGATCTCTTTGTTTTGTTCTAAAAGTCATAGACTCTATATTTGGTTTCTTGGTAGGTACATTTCTACCGGTGGTGTGTTTCATTACTTATGTATGGAAATTATATAACTTACCAAATGCCAAAAAACATCTAGCCATTATTTTCTTTGTGCAGTTCGATCTCGATCTCGAATCTGCTAAAACTTATAGTTTGCAAGGGTGCTTTGTTTATTATGGGGACGACAACTGCCAGTACCACCACTTCTGGAATATTTTTATTTATTATGGGGACTACAACTGCCACTACCACCACTTCTGGAACATTATTGCATTTGTGAAGTACAAAGTTACGTATGTTCAAAAAAAAAGTAGAAAGCTACATCTTAGATGACTATTAATAGTAAAAACTAACAAAAAGGACATGCAATTTCATTTTTCTTATTTAATCCATAACAAATTAACGGGCTTACTGGTCGGTTGTCAGCCGAGCAAAAATAATTTCACTTTCTTACCAAACTAAAATAAATGAAGTATGTGATAAGAAAGAGTTCGTATCCACAGAGAGGCAAATGTTGTTATGCAAATTTTAGTTTCTTAGTAACCAATAGAGGGGATTTTGATTTATCAAAGCAATAAAAATAAATTGAAAGCAATAAAGTATTAAAATAATCAATAAGGAGAATATATTGGTCACGGGATAGTTTCATTCACAAACATGTATTTTCATCAATGACTAGAATTGAAATTTTAATCTCTCATTTACTAAAAGTCCTAGGATACCTTGATTGCAAGAATATCCCGCTAATTCCCTGATTTCATCACAACCACATTAAAAGATGCATATGTGAATTCTTCCTAGAAAGCAACCTAAAGTGTAAAATCACAATTAAGTTTAACTCCCTAAAAGCAATAAGTTCTATGGAATAAGACTAATCAAGGCAATCAAAATGTGTAAAAGCACTAATTTAATTTAACCAAGGTTATGATTCATTTGTGACTAGTAGGATATATCACTACAAGCAGTACCCACAATTATGCTACTTAGAATCAAGGATTAACAACGTTTTCGTATTGAAAACCCTAATATAGCTTTAGAAAAGAATGCAAATCGGATTGATTCCGGACTCAACCAAACAAACAATCAAATCATATACAATATAAACCATGAATCAAAAACAATAAATTACTGAGACAAAACTAATGCATTGAATCAAATCTTATTTGTGAAATCCACTTTATCCCATAACCAATAAAAGTGTTTAGCTACTCATAACTTTTGGGTTCATCATATTCATAATCAATAATAAAAATGAAATGAAGAAGATGAAAAATAAAATGAAAGCAAACCCTAGTCGCTGCTCTCCTCCAAAACTTCAGTAGAAAAATATGTCCCAAAGAAATAGAAAGTTTTCCCTTTTATAGCTTTTCAACTTTCCAAAATTAGGTCTTCAAAGCACAAAGTCCAGCAACAAGAAGTCCACCAAGCTCATGTGTGTGAAATACCCATGTGAAAATTCTGTCTCAAAAACTGCTTGCCAAGAAACTGGTAAAGTGGAAGGAAGTTAGCCGTAATCCGGCACCGGCAAACATCTCAGGTGAACGGCAAAGTCCACCCGGTCACCTGAGTCAACTAGGTCAAGGAAACTGAGTTAACACCGAGTCAGAGTGTGAATCATCTATCCAACTTGGTCGAGTTGGTTCTGGCCAAAGACTTTGCACAACTTGAACTTGTGCTACACTATCATTGCAGTTCACTAATACATATCCAGCCATGATGGCTATTCATCTTGCACTTTACCAGCACCAACACATAACTTCAATCATCCATTTCAGTCCCTTGTCAGCATCTTCTCAACTCAAGAATGAGCTCTTGAACTTTCAAACACTCAACAACATCTTCCTTCTAGGCTTCAGTTTCAGCTGCATAACTCCAAAATCAGTAAATCATTCAAACCATCAATGTAATACCAGTTTCTGCAACTGCAATGTGAATCCATTCTCTGCAGCTTATCATCTTCAGCTGTACTTTCTCATTTGATTCCCAATTCAGTTCATTCTCCATTTCAAACAGCAAAGACAACCCATTACACATACTCTGCAATGCCATCTTCTCATTTCAGTTGTTCCACCTCCATCAATGCATCAGCAGCACAGCCATCTTCTCATTGCATTCTTTGCAGCAACACTTTCTCAAGCCACTGCATCATTAAAGATTCAAGACTGAGCATAAACTCAACCCTGCAAAACCTAGGCATACATCTAGGTTTCAACAGCTTCATTAATTTCTTGACCTCACAATCATGTACAAATTCACAAGCAAATACCCTTTCATCCACCTGTAACACTCATTTCATTTCCCAACTGCAATCACCATATCAGGTCAGCCATCACCATCTTTAATTCAACTAAAACCCATTTGCATCCCCTACACCATTTCTCAAGCTAACAACACCAATGACCTCTTTCAAACTCAGTGTCACCCTCACTATAACCACAGCTTCTGGCCTTTGTTTTGCACCACCATCAACATCACCATCAGCATACCAACTTCAGCTGCTCCTCAATAAACCATCTGTAGCTTCATCTCATTCTGTAGCTTCAACCTCCCACCATCTCTGTAACAATAGCAATAGCTTCACTAACACAAACCACCATTAGTTCACCTATAATCTCCCTGCAATGCTCATTAAATCATCACTAGACACTGCATCTGCTTCTAACATAAGGCAACATCATCACCTCATGAATCTACCAATCTCCATTAGCAAAACCAATTCACCAATAGGTCAACTCCCATCTCTACAATAGCTGCAACATCAATCTTTAAAACCTAATCAGCCAACACCAAACTGTCTAGCTGCTTCTACCATCTCAATTCATCTACTCCTGCACAACTATTCAATCTCAGCTTCAGACCACCTGTTCCTAAGCATACATCTAATGCTTCACCAGCTGCAGAACATTTCCTACTTCTCCCTGGATTGAAATGACAGTAGACCCTAATTCTGTTCTATTCAGCTTATCTTCTTTCTTCTGTCTCAGAGAGCTTCTTCTTGAACAACAACTTCAACCCAATCCTGTTAAACTCAGAACATGTCACCAACATCACCAGAAATCCATAATAGTACATCAACCTCCTTTGTAACCTAACTCAATAATTCTGAGACACCCAACTCTTCAATCAACCACCAAACCAACTTAAACACCACCAGAATCACAGCAACATCATTTTCTTCTCAATATGATTCAAACAATTACCATCCCCATCACAATTTAGAAACCCTAACTCATCTCAAATGCATATCAACCCCCAACTCTTCATTTCAGATCGATCCCTAACTCTGCTTCACTTTCAACCATAAACCCACCTTCTTCATCACCTGTTCGAATCATCCTTTGCTTCAAATTATTCCTTTGCCTGAATTTCTCTCGATCTGTCTCTCAATTTCAGCAGCAGGAGTCGCTGCTTCTCGTTTCTCTTTTTTTATTTTCAGACTCTCAATTTCAGGCAAATAAATGTAAGAGAGAGACACTTCTATGGATTTTAGGATTAGGTAATGATTGAAAATCCTATAGGCACTAAGCAAAATGATACAGGCCACTAAATTCATATATAGCTTGTCAGTTTCAGAAAACCGACACCTTAATTCTTCGACTCAACTGTCAGTTACGGGAAACTGACAGCTCTTTCTTCGCCTCTACCTTGCACAACCTAGCCTGCTCCAAGTATAGCTCGCATGTGAATTGACCTTTTTTCCTTTTAAGCTCCAAATGGATGTTTTCTTCTTCTTTAGCTCGTAGTGACTCCAAAGTACCTAAAACTCAAAACTAAACATAAGAGATGCAATTCACAAAGATAATAGCAAAGAAAGCATAAATACTAGATATAAAATTAGGTGTTTTATAACACCTATCAAATCCCCCCACACTTAAACTTTGCTAGTCCTCGAGCAAATCAAACAAAACTTATTCTAAAGGATACATACAACTCCCGTGAGGATTTACTAGAGATATACCTACAAAACCTATTTTTTCAACTTACAAGTTCTCCGAAAAGATAGCATCCAACGCGCTAAGAAGACATAGAAATTCTGCACACTAGTCATAAGAAGTTAGACACAAATATGAACATAATCTCATTCTTAAAAGTTGAGAGAGAAATAACCATCCCTTATCGAAAGAAATTCGGGTTCGGAGTGATCGAAAGTCTCGACTCTGCCTCACAAGAAAGGGTTTTATGAAATTGCTCTCAATAATAAACAACTCTTTATGGGTCACACATGTGTCCAGGTAGAAATAAAGAGAGAATCCTGCGACATGTTAAATAGTATGAAGGCAAACCCTTCGAATTGTTTTGAAAACCCATATCTTTTATTGATTTTGAAAATCCTTTTTATGACGATCTCTAAGAAAAGAAATCAACCACTTAACGAAGTGGGAATATGCTTACTTACCTCGTTATCCGTTCGGCATGCAGTTAGCACCACTCTCACAGCATCCATAGAAACGTCTTTGGTCTTCAATCTTTGTCTTCGTCTTCGGCTTCGGTCTTCAACTCTTGATGATAACTCTTGAAATTTGTAGAATCTTGACAATGTAACTCTTTCCCCTAATTCTTGTTGCTTGAAACTTCATTATAGATGTTTCTTCTTCCATTGGCTTTATTGAATGAATACAAAACCAAAAATGAACTAAATAAACCAGAATATGATGCAATGATTTTTTTTTAATATGCAAGATAAATAAATTAAATACAAAAAGAAAACAAATAAAAAATTAAAACTAATGATGAACCTAATGAACTTTTCTCTTGTTTTTTTTTTTCACTTTTGTTTAAGGGAACTAGCATAATGATAACCATGTCCCATTATATTTATATATATATATATTTCTTTTTTGAGACAAGAGAAACCAAAACAAATAAATAAAAAAAATGCGAGTACAAATGCCATGGTGTAAGTACTTTACCGCTTGATTCTTCACAACGTGTATGTCTCGATATCATAAACTTTTTGAATTCTCATCTTGATAATCTTCACTCTTGTACAATAGTCTTCAACTTGTAATAATTATGCTCCTTGTCTTGTTGCTATACTTGAATATGAAATCTGCTCATTTGTGTGTTGTTGCTTGCAAACCTTGAACGTCTTCAACTTTCCTTCAAATTTGTGATGCTCCTCTTGTTGATGACGATGGTGTTTCTATGGACCTGTTGGTGTAGAGAGAGATAAAGTGGATGGTTCTAACTGCGAACAAGAATACAATTGGTATGTAAGTTAGCAATTCGATGTCACCGTCATGATTGATAAAATAGCACTCAAGAGATCAATTTCTATTGGTGGGAGGTTGGGTAGCTCACCATTCTACCCAGAGTTTACGTACGGTGACACACACTCTAAAAGCACAAATTTAGACAGGTATAAAGAAATGAAGGTCGGTGCCTCTCATGATGTAACATGGGTAGTCTCCACTATAGGGGACCATTATTCTACTACCGAATTCAGTCTGCACCTTATTTGCCACTGGCATGGTTAAATCTAACTTTAACTCTCATACAATTAAGAAACCTGATCATGTTCTCTATCATCCCTAAGTTCAGTCACTTTTATGAGAATCTTGATGTAATCTCAGCGACATGTATACCATGTGAATCTAAACTAACTACAAGTTGGAGTTTTTTATTCACTAATTTACAAAAAAGTTAAAAATTTTGAAATTTTTACAATGCAAATGCTTAACCACTCCCCCATACTTAACCTTTAATTGTCCTCAATGTAAATTGAATCGTCCAAAGAAAGTCAAGGTGGGAAATCATATAATGATAATGTGACAAGAAATCAGAAAAAGTAAATGCAAAACAAGAAAAATCTAAAAACAAGACAAAAAATAAATAAAAGACAAGAAATACTCATCCAATGGGTGGCCTCCCATGCAGCGCTTGGTTTAAAGTCGTCAGCCCGACTATATTCTTGCAAGATTCATTCCTCATACACCAATAATATGAAAAGTTGGGGATCCTTCCATGTAACATGTTTTGCAAACAATCGCTTCGCACAAATATTAGTACAAGAAAATAGAAGCGAAGCTATCAACCAATAAAAGTTTCCCCTACACTTATTCTTGTTTACACTTGGAAGTGAATAAAGAACATAAAATTCAGGAACTTCTATGGTTTCTTCTTTGCATACCTGCATAGTATGAGAATCAAAGGTTTCTAATGGCAGAAATCGAGAAACAAAGTCATTCAACAATATTCTCGAAGCACATACATTCAAAACAATAAGAGGTAAAGGAGAATAATTAATAGGCAAAGGGTTAGAAAAACCTTGCAACTCTTGTATTATAGTATCCTCTTCATCCTTAGAAACTTCAAATGAATTACTTACCTCTTGCACATCGTGGTCCTCTATCAAACCTTGCAAGCATTCTTCGTAGTTTTCTGCCTTAACCAAAATCTCAGCATCAACATCTTCTTTACAATCATTTACAAGCTCAATTGGGTCTTCCATAACATTAGACATAACGGTCACATTCTCAACATACTCCTCCTTGTTGTTCGGCATATACTCTTTTGCGGATCCAAATTTCACTATGAGGAACTTTTTTAGAACACTCAAAAATGCATCATCCTCAAGCTCCACCCTTTGAATAGGCTCTTGATCATTATTAAGATCAATGCTTGAGTTATCTACAGAAGTGTCATCATAGTCCTCTTCGTCTTCATCTTCATCCCAAAAATATTCCGCCGTATACCTTTGGGAAATGTCACCATGAGTTGGTTCAAGCAATGTATCTTCATAATCGTCATCACTTTCATAGTTAACATAAGATTGGTTCTCACTGAATTTAGTGTTGCTAGTCTCAAAATCATCCTTTTGAATAGGTGAATGATCATTATTAAGATCAAGAGTTGAGTTAACTACACAATTATCAATGAAAGACCCCAAAGGTTGGCCTTTTTCAACATTAGCATCAATCAAATATTCATCACAAACCACATGCACATTAGAATAACCATTGCTTTGAAAACAAATTTCTTCTTCATACCTTTCTTCTTTGTATTGATCAATATCTCTTTGTAAGTTAGCAATACCTTCACGAATTTCTTGGAGTTGCTCGTTTGTAGTCACTTTATCTTTTTGAAACTCTTGTCGTACAAAGTTGGAAAAGTTGTCTAACAAGTTAGAGACTTGTTGTTCACGAGCATAAGAATCCTCCAATTCTTGTGGTTGATCACACACATCCCGCCATAAGGTTGTTGATACGTATGAGGACCACAATATTCCATAGGATATTGATCATAGCCAATAAATTGGTTTTGATTATACCCATGGAATGGTTGGAAGTTGTCATGTTGTTGAGATTGTTGGAAACCGTATCCATTGTTCAAATATGCTCCATCCATGAGAAATAAGTACCTGAAATAAGATTCTCAAACTAAGGTTAAAAATCAGAAAATCAGTAAAAAAAAATATATATAAGTAAAAAAAAAAAAAAAACCAAAAACAAGTGACAACCGCTGCCTCCCCGGCAGCGGGGCCAAAATTTGGTCGGTTGTCAGCCGAGCAAAAATAATTTCACTTTCTTACTTAACTAAAATAAATAAAGTATGTGATAAGAAAGAGTTCGTATCCACAGAGAGGCAATTGTTGTTATGCAAATTTCAGTTTCTTAGTAACCAATAGAGGGGATTTTGATTTATCAAAGCAATAAAAATAAATTGAAAGAAATAAAGTATTAAAATAATCAATAAGGAGAATATATTGGTCACGGGATAGTTTCATTCACAAACATTTATTTTCATCAATGACTAGAATTGAAATTTTAATCTCTCATTTACTAAAAGTCCTAGGATACCTTGATCGCAAGAATATCCCGCTAATTCCCTGATTTCATCACAACCACATTAAAAGATGCATATGTGAATTCTTCCTAGAAAGCAACCTAAAGTGTAAAAGCACAATTAAGTTTAACTCCCTAAAAGCAATAAGTTCTATGGAATAAGACTAATCAAGGAAATCAAAATGTGTAAAAGCACTAATTCAATTTAACCAAGGTTATGATTCATTTGTGACTAGTAGGATATATCATTACAAGTACTACCCACAATTAGGCTACTTAGAATCAGGGATTAAGAAGGTTTTCGTATTGAAACCCATAATATAGCTTTAGAAAAGAATGCAAATCGGATTGATTCCAGACTCAACCAAACAAACAATCAAATTATATACAATATAAACCATGAATCATAAACAATAAATTACTGAGACAAAACTAATGCATTGAATCAAATCTTATTTGTGAAATCCACTTTATCCCATAACCAATAAAAAGTGTTTAGCTACTCATAACTTTTGGGTTCATCATATTCATAATCAATAATAAAAATGAAATGAAGAAGATGAAAAATAAAATGAAAGAAAACCCTAGTCGCTGCTCTCCTCCAAAACTCTAGTAGAAAAATATGTCCCAAAGAAATAGAAACTTTTCCCTTTTATAGCTTTTCAACTTTCCAAAATTAGGTCTTCAAAGCCCAAAGTCTAGCAAGCTCATGTGTGTGAAATACCCATGTGAAAATTCTGTCTCAAAAACTGCTTGCCAAAAAACTGGTAAAGTTGCCGGAAGTTGGCCGTAATCCGGCACCGGCAAACATCTCAGGTAAACGGCAAAGTCCACCCGGTCACCTGAGTCAACTAGGTCAAGGAAACTGAGTTAACACCGAGTCAGAGTGTGAATCATCTATCCAACTTGGTCGAGTTGGTTCTGGCCAAAGCCTTTGCACAACTTGAACTTGTGCTACACCATCATTGCAGTTCACTAATACATATATATCCATGATGACTATTCATCTTGCACTTTACCAGCACCAGCACCAACACATAACTTCAATCATCCATTTCAGTCCCTTGCCAGCATATTCTCAACTCAAGAATGAGCTCTTGACCTTTCAAACACTCAACAACATCTTCCTTCTAGGCTTCAGTTTCAGCCGCACAGCTCCAAACTCAGTAAATCATTCAAACCATCACTGTAATACCAGTTTCTGCAACTGCAATGTGAATCCATTCTCTGCAGCTTATTATCTTCAGTTGTACTATCCAATTTGATTCCCAATTCAGTTCATTCTCCATTTCAAACAGCAAAGACAACCCATTACACAGACTCTGCAATGCCATCTTCTCATTTCAGTTGTTCCACCTCCATCAATGCATTAGCAGCACAACCATCTTCTTATTACATTCTTTGCAGCAACACTTTCTCAAGCCACTACATCATTAAAGATTCAAGACTGAGCATAAACTCAACCCTGCAAAACCTAGGCATACATCTAGGATTCAACAGCTTCATTAATTTCTTGACCTCACAATAATGTACAAATTCACAAGCAAATACCCTTTCATCCACCTGTAACACTCATTTCATATCCCAACTGTAATCACCATCTCAGGTCAGCCATCACCATCTGTAATTCAACCAAAACCCATTTGCATCTCCTCCACCATTTCTCAAGACAACATCACCAGTTACCTCTTTCAAACTCAGTGTCACCCTTACTGCAACCACAACTTCTGGCCTTTGTTTTGAACCACCATCAACATCACCAGCATCATACCAACTTCATCTGCTCCTCAATAAACCATTTGTAGCTTCAGATCATTCCGTATCTTTAACCTCCCACCATATCTGTAACAATAGCAATAGCTTCACCAGCACAAACCACCATTAGTTCACCTACAATATCCCTGCAATGCTCATTAAATCCTCACTAGACACTACATCTGCTTCTAACATAAGGCAACAACCTCACCTCATGAATCTACCAATCTCCATTAGCAAAACTAATTCACCAACAACTCCACCCCCATATCTACAATAGTTGCAACATCAATCTGTAAAACCCAATCATCCAACACCAAACTGTCTAGCTGCTTCTACCATCTCAATTCCTCCACTCCTGCACAACTATTCAATTTCAGCTCCAGACCACCTATTCCTAAGCATACATCTAATGCTTCACCAGCTGCAGAACATTTCCTACTTCTCCCTGGATTGAAATGGCAGTATACCCTAATTCTTTTCTATTCAGCTTATCTTCTTTCTTCTGTCTCAGTATTCTTCTTCTTGAAGAACAACTTCAACCTAATCATGTTAAACTCAGAACATGTCACCAACATCAGCAGAAATCCATAATAGCACCTCAACCTCCTTTGTAACCTAACTCAATAATTCTGAGACACCCAACTCTTCAATAAACCACCAAACCCACTTAAACACCACCAGAATCACAGCAATATCATTTTCTTCTCAATCTGATTCAAACAATTACCATCCCCGTCTCAATTTAGAAATCATAACTCATCTCAGATGCATATCAACTTCCAACTCTTCATTTCAGATCGATCCCCAACTCTGCTTCACTTTCAACCATAAACCAACCTTCTTCATCTCCTGTTCGAATCATCCTTTGCTTCAAATTATTCCTTTCCCTGAATTTCTCTCGATCTGTCTCTCAATTTCAGCAGCATGAGTCGCTGCTTCTCGTTTCTCTTTTTTTATTTTCAGACTCTCAATTTCAGGCAAATAATTGTAAGAAAGAGACACTTCTATGGATTTTAGGATTAGGTAATGATTGAAAATCCTATAGGCACCAAGCAAAATGATACATGCCACCAAATTCATATATAGCTTGTCAGTTTCAGAAAACCGACACCTTAATTCTTCGACTCAACTGTCAGTTACGGGAAACTGACAGCTCTTTCTTCTCCTCTACCTTGCACAACCTAGCCTGCTCCAAGTATAGCTCGCATGTGAATTGACCTTTTTGCCTTTTACGCTCCAAATGGATGTTTTCTTCTTCTTTAGCTCGTAGTGACTCCAAAGTACCTAAAACTCAAAACTAAACATAAGAGATGCAATTCACAAAGATAATAGCAAAGAAAGCATAAATACTAGATACAAAATTAGGTGTTTTACAACACCTATCACTTACTACCAGCATAAACATAATTTTACAATCCCCATCCACTCATTTAGACAAAGCAAACACTTATGCTAAACTGTGTTGTATGTTCCACATCCATATATCTTCTGCATATATGAAATGGAAAAGTTAGGAAAAAGTACACGAAATACCTTTGTTAGGATATTTTCGGAAGAATATCGTAAATGCTAATCATTTTTACGGTGAAAAATATCACAAAACTACAACTATTGATGTTAAACAAAATTTACTATCAACTAAATTATATTTTACGGAGAGAATGCCAATGATATGCCGAGTATGTGCTAATGTTGGCAGATTTGTATATCCATATTTGGAACATGATAATCATAGTTTAAATATAAACCTTGTCCAGCAGATTTGGCTTGTCCAAGAAAGCCGATTGCTATTTCATCTGGTAGGACAATCATCATGGGTTAACTAAAAGTAAAGAGGAACCCTTGAAAAAATAAAGGAAAAGAAATGATTTTATTGCCACGTAACCACGTTTATGTTTTTTGTTCATTTGTTCATAATACCAGTGGCCGCAGAACAAAAGTACAAAGCAAAGAAGAATCTTAGGAGCACAAAGAAAAAAAGGATTTCACTGCTACAAATTCGATTATAAACGCGATGCAATATACCTAAATATTTTATTCTTGCACATATGCATATGTAAAGACTTAAAAGGTTTAAAAGAGACAAAGAGATTTACCGAATGCTACATGCTATAAAAATATCTTTCCTTGAGGAAATATGTTAAAAATACAACAAAAAACCTTCGAGCACACCTGCTAAACAACCAACAAACGCAAATCAGTCTGCAAAAGAAGCCACACGTGCAGAAAATCTGTTTGCCTTTGCTCCAACCATTTATAAGAATTAATAAAACTACAAAAAGAAAAAAGTTTTGAAATAAATATCCAAAAAAATCTATTCTTTTACTTTTTAACATAGATACATGCAATTAGTATACACACACACACACACACACACACATATATATATATATATATATATATATATAGATAATTCTATAAATATCACATTTGTGTCGCCTAAAAATAATTTAAATTTTCTTAATTACATGGAATAAATGTTGATTCTTAGGATTAATATAAAATCACACATAAACATGGGTATTTTAAATTTGAATATATATATACATATTTTTGTCACCTTTAATATAACATGGAATAAATATAGGCTACATTAGGTCCTATCAGATCATAGCCATCTGGTTGAAATATAGGATCTCATTCGAAATTTGGACATGCAAATGGATCGAATAAGTAATAATACAATAAGTATGAAAACAAATGGATGGAATAAGTAATTCAATAATGCATGCGTATGAAAACGTGAGTAATACTTGCATGATCACGTTATTACGGAGGCCGTCAAAATATTATTAATCCAGAAAATGATGAAATAGAACCATTCACAAAACAAATTTGATGGAACAACCAATAACGTTGATGTTTTATTAAAAAAAAAAAGTGAGTAGGTTTTTCTAAAATTCGGCTCTCATATATAAGCATTTGATCCAGAAAATAGAGTTACTATTAAGCTTGGTCCCTTATATGCTTCTCCTCGTATTAGTCTAGACGGAAAATATAAACACCAATTAAACATCAACAAAAAATTCAAACGAAATCCGAAAACAAAATCTTAAAACCAATAGAAGTCGTATTAAATCAATTTATTCACCTCTAATATCAGTATTTACGAGCGCTCCCTTTGCCGCAACTTCTTTTGGAAGTATTGATTGTACCTATAAATCAAATAACGAAAAAAGATTAGCCATCAGAAATCTCAATTTCAAGAAACAATAGAAAAAAACAACGAAATAAAACAGACTGCTATAAAAGAAAAAGAAAAAAACAGTACGTAAACAAATGTGGTTTTTGCTATAGTTTCTTATATAAAGAGTCATTAAACTTTAGTAAATATTTGTTTTTGGTAATAATATCAATCAATATCTTAAAATTTATATAGTTTATTGAGATTATTCGATTATAGAAGACAATTAAAAAAGAAAAGAAATCCGGAACTTCCAAAATTAGTTAAATATTTGCAACATAAAAAGTAATTTCTTCAATAAATATAGAAGTATTATATAATTGGATTTTTTTTCGTATATTTGTAATATGATTATTTTTTCCATACCTTTTGTTTCTAAATAAAACCTTTACAATTGCTATGGAATTAATTCATGTTATATGGAAATATCATTAGTATAAAACATAGTTTGGACAAATTGGCCTTTGTTAGTGGTGGTCAGGATTTGTCCAGACAAACATAAATCAAGGGATGTGGTTATCCAGATCACGCCTTACAACTCACACGTGTGGCATTAAATCAAAGGTCGGAATTATCCAGAATGTTACCCCCACTTGAAATGTTAGGGGCCATCATAGATGTTTCGTATTCCTCTCCCGCAGAGAAAGATCAGTTTTTCAACGCAATTGTTTTTCTCTCCCTATCTTTCTTAGTAAACCAGTCCTGGAAAAGATGATGCATGTTGTTGAAGGTAATAATATCATTTATATATTCAACGTTACTTTTGGTTTTCTTGAAAAATTTGGTCAGGAAATTTGTTCGATCTCTCAAAATTAATTGGATGAAATCACAAAAGCGTAAGTGGTTTGGATCTCCAAATTTCTTTTAATTTATTGGGTTTCGTAAGTTTTTTGCCTTAAGAATTTTTAGGGTTTTATCCTTTACAACTAATTCCAAAGAAATTTGTTTCTGTAGAAAGAAAAGAACCCATTTTGGAAAAACTAAGTGTGATGGGTTGACTTCACTCTTCAGTCACAGATTTACCATCGATGCGTTTTACAGAGAACTATCTAGGGGTTAATTTGTAGTTTATGATTTGGTGATTAGTAGCAGCAATATATGTTCCTTTCTTTTATAGCTTGAATTTAATCATGCATGTCTTTCAATATCACGTTTCATTAGTTTGTTCTTCAAACTAATGCATTTTAATATACAACTTCTGTTTCGCAGTTCTTATTGAATTGCAAATTATTTCTAAATGGTTGAAGCAGTAACAAAGTTTGTCAGTTCTTATTGATCCTTTCGCACTTGTGAGTATTACCATATCCCTTTTGTAAGTTTTGATCACATATTTTATATCTTTTTAACACATGATTTCCATCAAATAACTGCGGTAGTAATTTGGGATTTGATTCATCGTCCTGATCCTTGCTCCATGCTTGCATCTCATCTTAGAGTTAACCATCCATCAATTTTGTCCTTTATCTGCTTCGTTGGAGGTCACATGGTACCTTTCAGTCATAATTTGTACCCTATATGTAAGTTTTACGATCTTTTTCACATCAAATTTAGTAGGTTTATTTTTGTTGTTTCCTCATATGTTGGCCGAAATTATGTGTTCTACTTCTATACTCTGCCAAATTTAGTCTTTCCTCTCCATGTAAATTATTTCGTGCACATAAGCAGCTTAGAAGAGCCGTTCTGATGTCGTTGAATCGAATTCATGTGCATTTATCCTCAATAAAGTAATCAGTAACCTCTATTGTGAAATCCCAATTTTACTTGGTATGTCCAAATCATACATTCCATTATTTCTGTTTTGGTTTCAAATGTTCAAGTGATCTTACGCGGCTCCTTTTGAAATTCGTCTATGTACATTGTAGGTAGAATGATAAATAATTTCTATAATTGCCCCTTTACATATGGGACTTTATCAAAACCACTACAGTGCCTAGAATCATTTCCTCATAATATTTGTCTCTCTATTTGGTTTCAGACACCATTGTCAACCTAGACGTTTGCGCACAAGTCACAAGTTAATTCATCGTTGTTGTAGAATCGAAGTTTCTTATGATTTGATGTAGGTCACTGCATGCCGGCGGGTCAAACCATATCTACTTTGTAAGTTTTGTAGGATCTTTTATACCTTTTGAATTATTTGAATTTACATCGAATTTAGTTGATTTGTTATGGTTCTTTTCTCATCCAGGCGCTTTAAAATTTGGTTGTAGTATCTGATCGATATGGCTTTCGTTGTCCCTATCACCATATTTACACTTAAGCCTTACTGTATCCCTTAGGAATAGTTTCCATGTTGTCTCCGTTCTTATTATTAGCTCAATTTATTAACAAATCACTCAATTTAATTTTAAACTTCCAGTACAAGAGATAAAGGCACAGCGCCAGTTAACATACATGTTACCATTTAAGATGGAACTATCAACAAATGAACAACATATTCAATAGCATCTAAATTTACGGAATATGAGGGTCGATTTTAGGGACATCCCATTCGTAAGGAACAATATCATTCCTCCAATACCCATTGCATTTTTTTAAACAAAACATCGTTTACCCATAGCAGAACTCCAGGCTGCCAAAAGCGATTGGTAACGTGTTTGTATTACAAAATACAGGTGATCGAAACAATTACAACATACCGGATTAATTGATTTGGATCTCATTAACAAAAATTATAATTTTTTGTAGCTCACCCAGATCATGCATTTGATATACAATTCGTTCCACATGTGCCATCTTCAATGCTATGTACAAATAACAAGATTGGAAAACTCAACCAGGTGTCTGTCATGATTGAAGGATGTATGAATGATTCCCATGTATAAGTTTCATCTGGTTCATATGTGATTTTTTTAAATTATAATAATATGCTACATTTGACAACAGAAGTTGCCGACGGCACTGGAAAAGCTATTTTTGAGGCTGTAGGAAATATGGATCACAATTTTTTGAACTATACCGCTGAAGCGTAGTCTAGAGTGACATGAAATTCGCAAATCATTTTACATTCCAATGCTGACACCATTAACAACTATAGAACAGACATATGATTTCCTTATTATTTTATATGGTCATGTACGCTATTTCCCATTTTACCATCCAAAAAATCTACACGGTTACATTCTTGCTAATATTGTGTAGACTGTGTTACCATTTTTTCAGGTACTAAACAGAAAAGTTTGTCTTTCCAAGCCTATTGGTATTTTCACTGAGAAAGGCTGGTACTATTACCTTGGATGCCACAACTGGACAAGCAAATTGATGGGAAGCATAGGGGACCATTGGTGCCCTAGATGCAAGGTACAAATAGACGAACCAGTTCCCAGGTTCTGGACAATGTACAACGCCAAATTATTACCTGTTCCTGCACTTGAAACCTACATCCACTGACTACTGACAATTGTTTGGCCCATGTGTTATTTAGATACCTTCTGAGATTGGAAGTTGAGGACACATCGGGACCGCATTTTTTGTTGCAATGGACACTAAAGTCCGAAGAATGGTCCAGCTACCAGCCTTGGATGTTGTACCTAAGGAAGAGGTGAACGATTTACAATCATTGTGCATCTAACTACGTATTTCATTTTCCAACCAGGTTGAAGGCCTGGAAACAATGCAGGCTGCCTTTGAATCACTCACTGATGTCTCCAAAATTACCTCATAACGGTAACTCCATATGACATGAAATATCTCACTGTAGCAAAGTTGCCTTCGCCCCCTCCATCACCGATTCCAACCATATCTGCATAGGATACCAAATCATTGGTCCTGAAGATGAGCCTGTGGCCGGTAATAAACCCCCTCGCAAGAAACCCTGCCTTCAGAAGATGCCCAAATCTGCATCAGCATCTACCAATGCTGAAAATTAAGCACTATTAAGACACAACTCTGTTGGTTTTAGGATTCCAAAAATAAAACAATACATAGGAAACGTCGATCGTGTTTCTTTGGATCTCCACATTTTGTTTGTGTGACTCCCATCCTACATTTTATTTTAGTGTCTCCTTTACTGCTTTTTGGTTGTGATGTAATTGCATTTTAGTATTGGTACTTTTACCATGATACACACTGGCATTGGTCGATCTTATTTATAGCCGAGGTTAAGTTTTAGGCAAACCAATATGTTCCCTTGGTTAATCAGACTCCAAAGTTTAGAATGCTAATGTTAACTCGAGTACATGTATTCTCTGTTGAAGCTTACACATTACCGAAGTATCCACTTAGCGCATCATAGATTTGTACAGACATTCACATTTATGTCGTTTACTTCCTTTTCCCAGAATGTATTGGGCAGAATTAAGACCATCTAATGATAATAAATCTTCCATTATGTCCCGCACAATCCAATCATTGTTGCATACTAAAATTTTCAAATTCATTAGTAGATGATTGCCCTTTTGGAAAAAATAAGTCGTAACAATCTACTATAGCAACAGGTTATGGTAAAGGACATCAGAATACCACAACCTTCGGAGGCCAAAAAAGGTTTATTTGGTAGAAAGCTAAAACAACAACTTACTTTAGCTAGCAATGATACGAAAGCAGGGACAATCTATCGTGAAATCCAGGTGACTGGCAACACTTTGTACGTTCTCAGACCCAACAAAGCAATAACAAGCTAATATGGGTCGGTGAGCAAACAATTCACACTGGAAATTTATTGTTCCTCACAAATTATACAAAATTCAGTGATGAGAAATGTATCTAACTTGGTGGATGTCACAATGGTGGCTGAAGAAGAACTAAACATGATCCTAAAAACCATAAAAAGGGAAATGGAGCTCTGTTAATTAATGGAATATTTATAGTGATTTTTTTTAATAGATCATTTATAAGGGAGCATGGGGAGACTTCTATCGCGGAAAGTGTCCAAAAAAAAGAAAAAAAAAAAACTAGCTCAATATAACCAATGAATAAAACAGTGTCAACCAATTAAGATTATATCTCCTAAGCTTAACATTTTTTTCGTCTATTACAAAAAAATGCCTTTACGAAGACCATCAAACGAATCTAGATTTTTTTTTCTTCATTTCCGATTCATATAAGAACTAAAAAGAATATATACAGAATTACCGAATGTGGTAAAATACAAACAAGCAAGAAAGAAATACATATTGCAATTGAACTCATACTCCTCGACTAGAAGAATATATTTGTAAAACAAAATATATATTTTTGGGAATTTGTTTGGAGTGAATAAAAAGCGTTAGTGATTTACCCGATAGATAAATACTACAAAACAGGGGGAAATAACAAAAGGGTAATCCCAACAAATTCAATGCACGCAGTGTGGATCAACATAGATAAGGGCCAATGTCATATTTAAACGACAAAACTCGGTACAATTAAAATGTGTAGATATCAGTTGATAAAGTTTTTCGGCTACAATTAATAGATATTAAAAATTAGCCAACATCAAGACCCGTGCCGTCACGGCACGGGTTAAGGCCTAGTAAATAAATATAACACATAAATATGGTTTTAATTAATGTGACTTGAACAATGGTTACAAACTTTACCATATTAACCACTGGCTTTGTTTATATTAATAGATTAATTGTATTAATGGAACCCGCAAGATTGTGTTCACGTAAATAATTAGATTTTTCAGATACTTTAAACATAAATATCAAACCATTGGCTTTATTTATATTTGTAAATTAACTGTATTAATGGAACCCGTAAGATTGTATTCAAATAAATAATTAAATTTTTTCAGATACTTTAAAGATAAATATTAATTTAAATATCAACTAATATAGTAATTTTTAGATGTTGTTAGTAATTTTTTTAGATGTTTATCATTAATATTAAAAATTAGTATAGTTATTTTTAGATTTTTTGTCCTTATAAAAGATTCAACAAATACAAATCTTATTATTTTATTCCATAAATATGTTAAAAAAAAAAAAATTAATCATAAATGCCAAAATTAATATAGTAGTTTTCTTTACAGTTTCCAGAAAAAAATTTCGTTACAAAAGATTTTACAAATTTAAAACTTATTATTTATTCCATAAATATGTTGAGTTGATTTTTTTTATTTCAATCGAATTAACATTGTATTTTTTATTATTTTCTGAATTTTTTATAATAACTACATGAAATTATAAAAGATTAATAAAGATTAGTATAGTAATATTTTTGTCATTGATATATTTATTTTCATTTTTTTCCTTAAAAAAGATTTTAAAAATACAAATATCATTAATTTATCCATAAATACGTTGAATTGATTTTTTTTTACTCATAAATGTAGGAATTAATATAGTATTTTATTTTGGATTTTCTATAATAAATACATGAAATTATAAAAGATTCAAAAAATATAAATTATTTTATTTTGTTCCATAAATATGTTGAATTGATTTTGATTTTTATTTTAATCATAAATGTCCGAATTTAATATAGTAGTTTTCTTTGTTTTCTGGATTTTCACAATAAATGCACGAAATCGATATAACAATTTTTCTAAATAATGAGGGTCGTCCATCGAGTGTGTCCGAACAATCCGCCCAATCTACACCACATTGTCAGATCAACGCACCATATGTGCCGAAATTTCATCCGATGGATACAAATGGTTTCTCAATTAGCCAATGAGAGCGCGAGGTTACGCTCACCAACCAATAGGAGAGAGGGTAAGCTCCACCAGTGCTACTTTTATTCTGAAGTGAGGGATGGTATTGAGTTTTTAGGTTGTTGATTCTTAACTTAAGAGATATTAGTTCCATCGTTTTGCTGTTGAATTTGTAATCCTAAGTAGAATTTTAATTTGCCAACATTACTCATCTCAAATTCTTTATTCAAAGAAGTTTGGAACTCTTCAGCAGGTTTTTAGAAGTACATTCATAGATGATATCATCTATGTATATTTGAGCAATCAATAAATTATTCCCATTCAATTTAGTGAGCATCGTTTTGTCTGCTCCACCTCTTGAGAAGCGGAAAACGAGTCATATGTAGGGTTGTTCATGGTCGGGTTTGGTTCGGTTTCTAGCCAAACCAAAACCTAAATCAATACTATTGGTTTCTAAAAATCTAAACCAAACCAGTCCATTAACCATTGGTTCGGTTTCCAAATGGTTCCAGCTGGTTTCGGTTTGTCCCAATGGTTTTTGGTTAACCAATAATTATGTTAAACCGAAAAAAAAAACACAAATTTATAGATAAAAAAATCGTAATTGCTGATAGTATTGGTTTACACAAATTTACAGACAAAATAAAAATAATAAAAATATCAAGAATAGTTAAAGCTTACTCTAAATCTAAAGATCAAAAGAAGATATATAATTTATCTTAATTTTGTTATTGACAAATAAAAAAGAAGGAAGATCGGAAGAAAAAAGTCGAGTAGCGGCAGCTGTTGTTGGGGGTGGAGAAGGGAGGAGACTGAGAGAATGAGAAAGAAAAAGAGTATCATAATGAAATATTAGATTTAGGGTTTCAATTTATCCTCTAAATTAATGGGTAGAATCTAATACTTGTAAATCAACGGTAGAAACTAAGTTTAAAAATTAATCGGTTTTCTAATGGTTTTTGGTTCTATTTTAGAGGTCAAACCAAACCAAAACCAACACTATCGGTTTTCCACTTTCTACACCGTAACCAATCCATTAGTAAATGGTTCGGTTTGGTTTCTTCCTAATTGGTCTGGTTTGGTCCGGTTCCAGCGGAAAACCGAAACCATGTTCAGCCCTAGTCATATGACCACAACCCATAAAGCATGGGAGTAATGGACAAGCAAACTATGGGTTTGGGTGAAAAAGACACAAAAATTATTAGTCATATTTACCCTTTCCTTTAGACTTTATTAGACAAGGATCCTCTTGACTTCTCATATTTTATTTTATTTTAAAAATAAATAAATTTTAAGTTAAAGTAATCATATGAGAATGTCTTTAATTTAAAATTAATCGTGAGAAATGTCTTAACTTTCAAAATATAAAGGAAACGGCTCGGAAATCTCTACAATACAAGATCCATTGTTGATTTGTAGAAATTTCTTCCTTCACCCCTTTTTATTTGTCCTCCGATTAGGCTTTAATGAAGCTGGTACGCAGACCCTAGAAAAATCCTTATTCACGTACGCGGACGAAGTTAGGAAGAAGAAAGTACACGTACTGAACCTTTCTATCCTTTTCAGAGGGCTTGGTCCCGTGTTGGTATCGTGGCCCATAAAAGGAAAGCAAGATTCCTAGATGGTTTATACAACCAAGATCAAATCCTGAATCATGAGGTTTGCACACTGTGGGAATTTTTATATCCGTGTGACAAGAAGATCACATTTATTCTTAGCTCAATGAACCGTTCAAAAACATTCAGAGGACAATAATAATTGATATTTTCATCATCTCACAATGTGGTAAATAAGATAGTAGAGAAATACATAACATTATTTATCCTTAGGAGGGAAGAAATACTCTGACATAGAAGGTATGAAACAAATGGAGTTTCCTCAACACATTGAATACAGTCAAATGTCAGAAACATTATGCAAAGAGGCTTTTCCTATAAACCAAAAATAGTTTATACCCTTTAAAAAAAAAAAAAACTAACCCAAAATACAAAATCACAAGGCTAATCAAACCATTACTTGCCCCATCTCAAGATATATACAGATGGGGTGGAGCCAAATCTAGTTACCAAGAGGATGGATGGGCAGGAGATTGCTCACGCACCATCTCAGGTTTATATTTGTGACTAGCCCTTAACCCGTGTCGTAACGGCACGTGCCATGATGTTGGTTCATTTTTAATATATCGTATAATTTGTTTCACGAATACTTATCAACTCCTTATGATTTAACATGTGTTTGACATAAAAATAGTTGGGATTTTCCACTCTTTTTTTCTTTGTTTTTTCCTTTAATATTTTACCGCTGGAGATTTGCTCAAACGAAAGAAATATAATCTTAACTTCCAGACACTTTTTTATTTAGGTTCATTGCTTATAATGAGATAATGCTCTACATGAACATGGAAGTTTAAATATTTTTTGGAAATATGTCGTCAGCAGTGCTCATCTCAATGAAATCAACTAATCAATATCGTCCATAAAAGTCTCCACATGCTCCTATCTCGTTCCAGCTGACTCATCTATCATGGTCATGTTGTCGATCCTCAAAATAGGCAGAGAATAATATATTTTTTTGCATCGAACAAATGATACATACTATCCAATGTGACATGATTTTCCTGTAATTTTTCAACACCCATTAGATGATAATGTTAAAAATGTGTACCCATTACCTTTTCGAAGGGATTTGTTAGAGTATTGCTCGGTCAAACTCGCATGCGTTGCTATCTCAAGCATGTTTGTCAATGTTAGTGATCAAAACTATAAAGTCTTGATTACTAGTCTACTATAGCTAAGGTCTCAGACTAGGATAGAAAGTGTAGTTAAGCTCAAGAACTCCATGGAAATCATCATACAAGACAAATGACTACTCAAGGAACTAGTGAATCTTCATCGACTAAAAGGTATGTGGAGACTTGAACTTATCTATCACTCAAAAGTCTATCTACTCTATCTCCTATCTTGAGACAAAAGTCGTTTTACTATATAGACTAAAGATATGCACATGTGACATTTCGAACTGAGTATATCTCGCTTATCTATTTCTCGAAATTTGTGTTGGTAAATCTTTCGCTTTATCCAAGTTCATCTTTTCCTAGTGAAGAAAGTCATGTTATGTTTCAATCACTTTGGAAATTTCTCTGACGAAAACTAGTTTGTGAATAAAAACTATATGACATCCTCTGAGAATGTTTCAATGATTGAAATGAGAGTTTAGATAATATAACCATTGGGGGATATAAACATTGTTGTGGTAACACATATATGTATAAGTCCTTAGCACTTGAACCGAAGTTTGCGAACTTTGTTCATCAAGTGAAAACTGGAACTTGAGCAGTCAACCCATTCCGCGAACGCCCGCGAACTTGCGTAGTTCTCAAACCCGATAATTTCTGATGGAGTTTGTGAACTCCAACCAGTTATGTGAGTCCGCGAACTTAAGTGGTTATGTCTAAAAACGATGTTCGTGAACTTATTTAAATTATCTAAGGAATGCTATTGCAAACCGTGGCTTTATAGTTCATGAATCGATTCGAGTGAATCACATCATTTTTGCTTTAATTGTGTCTTGTGTAGTACATAAGATCTCATAGCAATTGAGAAACTCTATAACTAGTTCATTTGAGTCATTTGGACTAGTTATGGTGAAGAAGAATATGGTTGATATGAAAGTTATCATTTGGCTAACCATTTGATTGTCTAATATTGAACCAACTATTGTACACGTTTGGGTACGGTTACACATACCCAAAATTGTCAAGTACATGTGTGTATGGCAAGCTAAGTTTTCGATCTAACGGTTGATAGATATTAGCTTGTATCTAATCAGGTTTTCATCTAACGGAGAATATTGAATGCTTTGTTACTAAGCTAACATTGATTGAAAACCCTGATTTAAAAGACTATATAAGGGAGAACTCTAGCAACTGGGAAACCTGATCCCCACACATTCTGTGTGATACTAGTTTGCTAATCTAGAGTCGATTCTCCTTTAATCTTTGGTTTTGTTCTTCTAAAACTAGGTTAAAGACTTAAAGACTTCATTGGGATTGTGAAGCCAGACCGATAATACTTTTCTTGTAGTTGAGTGATTTGATCTTGTTGTTTCTATCGTACGAGTACAATTGTAATAATTGGCTTGAGATTTCTATCTCCGATAGGCAATATATATAAGTAATTGCAAACATCTTCGTCTCATCGTTTGTGATTCCACAATATCTTTTTTCGCTGCGTCGATTAAGACTATTGTGAGATGATTGATAAAACTGAGCTGTTCTTCGGGAATATAAGTCTGGTTTTATTGATTGGTTCCTGTTCACCTTGATTTATCAAAAGATTGAACAAAACTCATAGGTTTATTCGTGGGAGAAGAATTTATCTATCTTGTAGACTTTTCTGTGTGAGACAGATTTGTTTGCTAAAGTCTTCAACTTTGGGTCGTAGCAACTCTTGGTTGTGGGTGAGATAAGCTAAGGGAATCAAGTGCACAGTATCCTGCTGGGATCAGAGGCGTAGAAGCATAATTGTACCTTGGATCAGTGTGAGATTAATTGGGGTTCAACTACAGTCCAAACAGAAGTTAATTTGGAGTAGGCTAGTGTCTGTAGCGGCTTAATACAGTGTATGTTTAATCTGGACTAGGTCCCGGGGTTTTTATGCATTTGCGGTTTCCTCGTTAACAAAATTTCGGTGTTTGTGTTATTTCTATTCCGCATTAGTTATATAATTGAAATAATACAGGTTGTGCGTTGTTTAATCGATTAGAATATCCGACCTTATTGGTTGTTGATTTAAATCGATTGACACTTGGATATTGGTCTTTGGTACCATCCAAGTTATCTCTCTTTGATTAGACTCGCGAATCATATTTGCTTGAGTAAATCAAATCGAGAGATTGAGATAATAACTCCTTGAGATATTTTCTATTGATTGAGTCTAGTTCATTCTCTAGAAAACAACTCGGAGTTGTCCATATAGATTGCTAATCGAAATATTGGGTGAGGTTGTTATACCCCCGCTTTTTTAATTGGTATCAGAGCAGGAAAACACCCTTAAGACCTTACAAGTCTGTGTTTGTAGCGATCTGACTCTATGGACAAAAGTGTTGTCTCAATAAATGCACCACCAGATCCATGGATTTTCGAATACTCCTTCATGACTAATTTTTCAATGGATATTGAAGAATTGATTTCAAAGACATTATACGGTATGAAGTCCTTGGAAACTCTTTCAGATATTAAAAATAAACTTGAGTGCCTATCATCTGAGATTGATCTATGTTTTATGGATGAGCAAGAATCTCTTTACATGCTAGATCAAGTTATGTTCAAAAATTATGCCATGGTTGATATAATTAATGAGGACTATACACCTCTTAAAACACTAAGAGAATGTTGCAAAGAATTTCCTCAGCCAAAGTCAACAACGAAGCATGAATTATTTGTTGCTAGTTCTCACAATATTAAAGCCTACAACACTGTTAATGGTTCCAAAATTCCTTGCGTTTTCAAAACCAGCCTGTGTCATACTAGTATGTTCTATATGAGATGGAAGAAAAGAAATCAAAAAATTTATTGGATTCTGATTATGATCTTTGATAATCTTATAATGATATGGTGGGATATTGCCGGTAACCCGTGCTGTAAGAGTTGTTGGAAAGAAAAACTCTCTTGGTGTCATGTTGTGCAAAGACAATTCATAAATTAATTTTGATTCCTTACTCTCGGACCACTTCAAACGGGTCCTTTTTCTGCACACGTGACTATCACATGCTTTTCACCGGATCGTGAACCAACCAAGTCCGTGGACGTGTCTTTCAGATTTGCTTAACACATAAAAAGTGGAAAAGAACTCTCGTTTCTTTCACCCTTCTTCTTCAGTTCACGGACAAAGGAAAAACCTAAACTTTTCTCATACCCATGATCCTCTCCCTCTTGTTTTCAAACCAAATTATTGTTGGTTTATGTCACTGAAATCAGAATACGTTCGCATACTTTGTGCACAAACGTCTTTCATGGGGGTTTCCTGGTTGTAGTTCTACCATTAGAAATAGTCGCGAACCAAGTAAGTACCAACCTCTCCTTAGTTAAAATACCTTAGCTAAAATGAGTTACATGAAGAGGCTTAATAGTGATGAAAGCTCAAGTACTCAACCCTTTTGTGAAAATGATAGTGATGAAGAATTTAAAGATGATAAAATTGGTCTAGATGTTTCCCAGCCTCTCTTCGACTCTGGTCTTGGTATTAATTTCATTAGTGTACTGGATAGGGATAAGTATGTTAGGTTTATAAAAGGAAATTTTGTTGTTGAAAAAGTCTATGATAAAAATGTTAACGAACTTGAGTTTTACCAGTTCATGAACAAGCATGAGTGGGGTTATATTCATCATGGTCTACAGTCATCATATCCTGGGATGAATTGTCAGTTCTATGCTAATCTTCATGCACCATAAAAAAACAGGTGCTACTTCAATACAATGGTTGGGGGAGTACCAATTGAGGTAAATCGTGAACTTATTGCATATTTGCTGAACTTGTCTCTTGATCGTACTCTAGCTGTACCCCAACCAGAAAAGGTTAGACCAAAACAAAGACAACTTTATGAAATGCTTCTTAATAGAAATGAATCTTGGTCTGGTGGAAAATTGTGTGTTGACAACATTAGTTTTCACCTAAGAGTTTTTAGTAAACTTGTTGTTGCTAACTTGATTCCGAGTACTCTAGATAGGAATCTTTGGAGCATAACTCTTGCTGAATTAATGTGTTATCTAATCTCTGGAGAAGAATTCAATTTCAGTGGATTAATCATTCGTCAGATGATTCACATGGTTTCTCAGAAGAAAAACCTGGGATTTCCATATCTTATTAGTCGGATCTGTAGCAAGTTCAAGGTCAAGGCTATTGGTACTTGTTCCTTCTTTACTATCCTAGACAGATATCAACAAGATGAAGAAGCCAACCACTTCTGGAACATCTGGAGCTCATGGTGTCACTTATGGATATCCTCGTGATATGAGAATTCAGTGCCTTCAAGAATAACTAAGTTTTATGTTGGAAGCTCATCCTGAACTCTCTGAGACAGTTTTCAAGATTGCGGAAAAATATTATCGCAATTAAGTCTAGATTGTTTGTTCTCCTTTCTTGCAAGAACAAGTAACAATTGTAGTTTGAATAAGTTCTTATTTTAAAGAATGACTAGATGCTATGTTGTCTTAACTGTTAACTCCTTCATCTATCAATATTGCACATATTGATTTTATAATGATGAACTCTTGACAACATATACAAAAGGTATACCTATGCAATCACACTTTTGATGGAAAATAGGATTAAAACCTTTTCAAAACAAGAATAAAGTCTATTGTGTATCAAAAAATAGAATAGATTCTTGTATGTGTTATCCACGGTATAGATCCTTATTGATCCATTTATTATGTATTACCGTGAAGGCTCCATTGTGTGTCTTTTGTTGAGAACGATACGACTAAGTCGATTCCTTATTGGCGTGGTTGGTTGTTCCATGAGATACTATATTTTGAGCATTAAGAACTAAATTAATCAACTTGTGTGGTTATTTAGTTTGTATTCCATAAGTTTACTTATGTTAAGTACATGTACGGTTAAGGTTGTCATATCCTATGATAATCTTAGTCGGGGTTCCATAATTTCTTGTGTTGAGCCCAAATGAACTAAATCAATCAACTTGTGTGATTATTTAGTTAGCACTCCATGAGATTTCATATGTTGAGCATGATTGATTGGGTTGGTTATTTCATGATTAACTTAGTCATCGCTCCGTAAAATTTCTTATGAGAGTTTAAACGATTGAATTGATTACTTTTGTAATTATTTTAATTGAGTAATCTAGTTAGATTAATTATGGGTTTACTCGTGAGTAATCTAATCGATGTATTAAGTCTCCATAAGTTTTCTTGTGTTGAGCATATTTAGTCAAATTAATCTTGGTTCGCTTTGGTTAATTTGATTGAATATTTCTTGTTGGATTCAAAATTCATACTTGTATGCAATTTGTGGAGTATAAAGAAATCCTTCTTTTCTTTTGAAATTAAGCCGCTCTTGTTGTTCCTTAGGAAATGACATTTTATGGGGGAGAGTTCTTTTGAACTTGTTCTTAATTGCCAAATTTTTATGGGGAGTGCGGATGTGGAATATTATAGGGGTTATCTTGCGTCTTTATAAACTCCTTGATGAATGCATTTAGCTTCGGATTTATGATTGCATCTAAACAAGATGATATACATTTACCTTTGGTCATGAAATGTCTCTTACGGAAATTTCATTAGGATCCCGTTCTTGTACCTTTTCCAATTTTATTGACAAAAAGGGGGAGAATTAATTGTAGTTCACACTACAAATACATATGGTTTTCAGATCACTATGTAAGGGGGCGTGGTTTCCATGTGAGATGGAGTATTGACTAAGGGGGAGTGAATTATCACCATAGTATTGTTGTTGAAGTTGGGATGAAATTGGACTTTGACGTTGTGTAATAATACTATGACACTATATAACAATGATTGAGAACCAATGCTTTTCTCATTATTATAGCTACGGATTTTCAACAACGATGATGCTAAACTTACAACCTTTGGGATCATTGGACTACTAGGAAGTGACGAAGATTTCGAGTATTGTTGAAGAGTGGACATGTGGAATAGGAGCTACAAAGTTTATTTATATATTTTTTGTATTCCATATGTATTAATAGTTTTGCCACTAAAATTGACAAAGGGGGAGATTGTTAGAGCACTAGTCGGTCAAACTCGCATGCGTTGCTATCTCAAGCATGTTTGTCAATGTTAGTGATCAAAACTATAAAGTCTTGATTACTAGTCTACTATAGGTAAGGTCTCAGACTAGGATAGAAAGTGTAGTTGAGCTCAAGAACTCCATGGAAATCATCATACAAGACGAAGGACTACTCAAGGAACCAGTGGATCTTCATCGACTAAAAGGTATATGGATACTTGAACTTATCTATCACTCAAAAGTCGATCTACTCTATCTCCTATCTTGAGACAAAAGTTGTTTTACTATATAGACTAAAGATATGCACATGTGACATTTCAAGCTGAGTATATCTCGCTTATCTATTTCTCGAAATGTGTGTTGGTAAAGCTTTCGCTTTAGCCAAGTTCATCTTTGCCTAGTGACGAAAGTCATGTTATGTTTCAATCACTTTGGAAATTGCTCTGACGAAAACTAGTTTGTGAATAACAACTATATGACGTCCTCTGAGAATGTTTCAATGATTGAAATGAGATTTTAGACAATATAACCATTGGGGGATATAAATATTGTTGTGGTAACACATATATGTATAAGTCCTTATCACTTGAACCGAAGTTTACGAACTTTGTTGATCAAGTGAAAACCGGAACTTGAGCAGTCAACCCAGTCCGCGAACGTGCGTAGTTTTCAAACCCGAGAATTTCTGCTGGAGTTGTAGCTCGGTTTCAGTCCGCGAACTCAGTCCGCAAACTGACGGAAGTTCTCGAACCCGAGAATTTATGCTAGAGTTTGTGAACTCCAACCGGTTATGTGAGTCCGCGAACTTAAGTGGTTATGTCTAAAAACGATGTTCGTGAACTTATTTAAATTATCTAAGAAATGCTATTGCAAACCGTGGCTTTATAGTTCATGAATCGATTCGAGTGAATCACATCGTTTTTGATTCAATTGTGTCTTGTGTAGTACATAAGATCTCATAGCAATTGAACAACTCTATAACTAGTTTATTTGAGTCATTTGGACTAGTTATGGTGAAGAAGAATATGGTTTATATGAAAGTTATCATTTGTCTAACCATTTGGTTGACTAATATTGAACCAACTATTGTACACGTTTGGGTACGGTTACACAAACCCAAAATTGTCAAGTACATGTGTGTATGGCAAGCTAAGCTTTCGATCTAACGGTTGAGAGATATTAGCTTGTATCTAATCAGGTTTTCATCTAACGTTGAATATTAAATGCTTTGTTACTAAGCTAACATTGATTGAAAACCCTGATTTGAAAGACTATATAAGGGAGAACTCTAGCAACTGGGAAACATGATCCCCACACATTCTGTGTGATACTAGTTTGCTAAGCTAGAGTCGATTCTCCTTTAACCTTTGGTTTTGTTCTTCTAAAACCAGGTTAACTACTTAAAGACTTCATTGGGATTGTGAAGCCAGACCGATACTACGTTTCTTGTAGTTGTGTGATCTGATCTTGCTGTTTCTATCATACGAGTATAATTGTAATAATTGGCTTGAGATTTCTATCTCCGATAGGAAAGATATAAAAGTAATCACAAACATCTTCGTCTCATCGTTTGTGATTCCACAATATCTTTTTTCGCTGCGTCGATTAAGATTATTGTGAGATGATTGATAAAACTGAGCTGTTCTTCGGGAATATAAGTCTGGTTTTATTGATTGGTTCCTGTTCACCTTGATTTATCAAAAGACAAAACAAAACTCATAGGTTTATTCATGGGAGACGAATTTATCTATCTTGTAGACTTTTCTGTGTGAGACAAATTTGTTTTCTAAAGTCTTCGACTTTGGGTCGTAACAACTCTTGGTTGTGGTTGAGATCAACTAAGGGAATCAAGTGCGCAGTATCCTGCTGGGATCAGAGGCATAGGAGCATAATTGTACCTTGGATTTGTGTGAGATTGATTGGGGTTCAACTACAGTCCAGACCGAAGTTAATTTGGAGTAGGCTAGTATCTGTAGCGGCTTAATACAATGTATATTTAATCTGGACTAGGTCCCGGGGTTTTTCTGCATTTGAGGTTTCCTCGTTAACAAAATTCCGGTGTCTGTGTTATTTCTATTCCGCATTATATTTTGTTATATAATTGAAATAATACAGGTTGTGCGTTGTTCAATCGATTAGAATATCCGACCTTATTGGTTGTTGATTTAAATCGATTGACACTTGGATATTGGTCTTTGGTACCATCCAAGTTATCTCTCTTTGATTAGACTCGCGAATCATATTTGCTTGAGTAAATCAAATCGAGAGATTGAGATAATAACTCCTTGAGATATTTGATATTGATTGAGTCTAGTTGATTCTCTAGAATACAACTCGGAGTTGTCCATACAGATTTCTAATCGAAATATTGGGTGAGGTTGTTAGACCCCCGCTTTTTTAGGATTGTATATATGCGAACCTCTGCCATTAAGTCTTCAACAAAGTATTATTTCCAGCAATTCTTCTTAACGAAGGCTTTGGTAATTTCATAAGTCTTTGACATTTTGTCACTTCCGTATGTTCCTACCTTTACTTGGAATACAATCTGGCAACAAATTACCTCATAAAGAAACTTGAACACATAATGTACTCCCTGATCCTATTTCAAATTAATGGGTTGTCAATAGATCATTTACCAAAAGTTGACATATATTCTATGTTGAATATTTATAAAAATAAATTATGGTATTGTGGATCGTTGCTTTCGAAGATTGTAGTTTTCAAAATTGGCCTCTTCAAATCCCACGGCGTTCTAAGTTTATATATCTTGTTTTTTTTTAACATTTTAGCTAGCCATATTATGTTTGTTACTAACTTTAAACTTGATGTCATCTTCTACTGTGAACTTTATGTGATTTCAGAATCGAAA
Organism: Papaver bracteatum; assembly: GCA_023529315.1. NCBI lineage: Eukaryota > Viridiplantae > Streptophyta > Magnoliopsida > Ranunculales > Papaveraceae > Papaver > Papaver bracteatum. The sequence continues at coordinate 220,872 of JAJJWX010000713.1, forward strand.
TAGTTATACCTCTTTCATTCGTATCAAGTAATCCGTTGTATATCCCAATAATTCTTCTACAATAATTCCTTTCTTTTTCCGTTTCCGGACCATCAATAGCCATTATTGTCAAATGCAATATGTCTAATTTTTGTTGATGTTATGTATTTGCAATGTTCATTTTTCTTAAATAAATAGATTGTGGAAAAACTTTAAAAAACAAAAAAAAAAGAATTACATCGGGTCTAAGTTACTATATCCAAAATACTCTGTACACTGCTTCTGGTGCCTTGTTTCCTCAAATTCCTCGTTGCATTCTTGACAGTACATGCAACACCAATCATTTTCGAAGTGAACTATTTGCGCAAGTGTTGTCAATGTATCCATTTCCTGTAATAATAATAACAACACGTCATTTTTTTCCCAAGGCATCCAGTTGTAAATGGTATGAATCTAATAGATTTGAATTATACATCAATCTTAGATATCACCTTCTTCTCACATAACATAGCAATTGAGGAAGGACAAATCTTGACCACTCTTTACATAGACAGAGTTAGCCAAACTATGTTTTGCAATTGTCTTACGTGAAAATTATTATTAATCCATATTTTAGTCAGCTCCTATCGAAGCCGATATAATTAGTCCTATAGAAAGTTAATCTTAAATTTTTGACCTTATCTCTTGACCAAATTATTAAAGTATTCTCAGTCATGTTCTGCTTTGTGTGATCTACCCATCTGTGTCTACTCTACCTTCTTACCCAATGAATAAAACCTATACATATTGATCCGTAATTTGATATTGTTGATTTGTCATCAAGAGGTCACATGATTTGAGAATGTAAAATATAAAAAAATTTCTATAAACATCGGAGGTGAAATTTAGATTTATGATTTAGAGTTTTTTATGATGATTTTGATGAACAAACATAATTTTTAAATAAATATTTTAGAATGCAAATACATTTTCCCGGTCAATAAGGTTTTATATCGGGAATTGAGTGAAAGTTGTTGTCTTTGTAAGTAGTTGTCGCGAAACAACTCGACATTGATGGTATTTCATGAAAAAGAATGTAATGGAACTTGAGAGAGCGATAATGTTCTCTTACGCGGATACACCAATTGCCTTTATATAATACGCGTGATCGAACAGTCGTGATCATATTATCTTATACGTTACGGTATCATCCTCGAAATATTTGGTTTTTGTCCTTATCAATCGTGCTAAAAACAACCAATTACATCTTTCAAAATACAATGTTGCATGTTTTGTAAAGATTATTTGTTTACTTGGTCAATAAAACTCACTAAAAAGCAAAAACTATTATTACCAACACCTACCACCATAAAAACCATCCACCACCACTATTTCTTCCACCAATAGTAATGTCACCGCCTCCACCATTCACAAACACCCGCCACCGCTTATACTAACCCTACTTCCACTACCACCATTAGAATTAATATAGTTTTTAGTAATTAATAAAATTATGTATTTATGTTGGATTATTAAAGGGACATTTATAATAAAAATTTAATTAATCATTATGAACAATCAATGAGACACTAATTAAAAAACCGTTTAAAAATGGTTAAGTTGAACAAACCCCAGCGGTAAATTTATCTTTGCCAAGGATAAATCCTGACCACTCTTTACATAAACAAATCGATAATAAATAATTTCATATGTTATGATCTTGTTTCGTGTCGTTCGTTTAGTTATTACATAACATGGCAATTGATTGCACCAATTTTTAAAAATGGACATGTGTTTTATCGAGTTTATTTTAACATTAGAATGATCAACCACGTTTTATACTTTATAATATAACGTTACACATTTTGTGGCGTTACGAAATTAGCATAATATGTTTTTGTTCATCAATACCCGCCACCACCATAAAACCGTATGAATCCACTTTTTTTATCCACCACCACCTAGTGGCGGAGCCAAGGGTTGGCTAACTTGGCTTAACCCCTTAAATTTTTAATAACCACATATTTTTTTTAGTTTATTTTATAAATAGATATTTATGGTTTAGTCCACCAAAGTTTACATGTTTTTTGTTTTTTTTTAAAGGCCTCCTCAATGTCAATTTTTGACTCCAACACTGCCACCATCACTGCCGCCCATCCCATGTAGGTTGTTGGACGCAATTCTAATTTTCAATCACAAATGCCATGTATAAGGTTTAGATTGATCAAAATTTCGTCAATTGATTAGTTTTTTTTTCGTGTATATATTCTTTTTTGTATTGCGATCAATTTTATTTTAACATTAAAAAATCAAGATTTATACGATATAGTACCAAAGATAACAGGGGTACCATTTGGATGATCCAACTACGATCATGAAAATATTGTCTTGTATGATATCATCCCTGAAATATATGGTACATTCCTTTATCAAAAGTGTTAAAAACAACCAACCGCATCTTCCATACTACGATGTTATCGATGTTGTAATGACAACATAAAATTAATATTGTTCATCACTACTCACCCGCATTCACCATCACTACTTCTTCCACCACAAACCAGGGACGGAGCCAGGATTTTTAGGAGAGAGGGAGAAAAATTCTTGGCAAGTTGGATACATGTTAAAAATGGACTTTGTATCCCATTTTACGATAAAAGAACAAAAATAAATATAATTGTGCTTGGCTCAATCCTTAACCACCACTAATCTTTCGGCCTCCACCTTTTCTATTACTCATTGTCGCAGAAAATGTCTATTGATATTATTTATCAAAATTACTTATTAATAGAAATAAATATTATAATTAATTAAGAAAATATTTATAATTAAAAAATGATTAGTCATTTATTATGAGCAATTAGTGAAACACTAATTAATAAAACACTTTATAGTGAATAGATTATTTATTATGTGCAATTAGTGAAATACTAATTAATAAAGCAATTATGGTATTTAAGTTGAACAAACCACCACTGTTGATTTATCTTTTCTATCAATTCCAACCAAGGTAGAACACTGGTTAGAGGCCACTCTTATGACACAATAGGTCATGAGTTCGAACCTCCCCATTATAATTTTTGAAATTCCATATCTTGACTTGAGTATTCATTTTTCATTCATAATATTGTAATTAATACCACGCGTGCGAGTTGTAAGGGGTGGTCGGGAGAACCACATCCCTTGATTTATCTTTGCCAGGACAAATCCTAACCACCACTAACACAGACAAACTTAGCTTAGCTTTGTTTTGTACTAATGATATGTACCAGAAAGTATAATCATAGTTATGATGATACTCAGGGTTAATAAATTTTTTTAACTCCTCCTTCTTACGATTAAGGGGTAAACCTTTCCGATGGTTGGAACTTGTAACACACTCAGCAGAAACATTTTTGTTGATTTTATCTGAGTTGCAAACCATACCAGTCTGCACATCATTAATCCATGACTTAGAAGAATCAGAACAATCATCAGGATAACCTTTTTCCTTAATCGAATAAAGTCGCTCGAAGAATTTAAGAGTATCTTCAAAATCTGTAAATAGATCTTTGTCGATAGATCCATCATGATAGTATTCCTCGAATAGACTGAGTAACAATCTAATGAGATTCCATATCCTTGAGCTTTTGTTCACAAAATTCTTGCTGCGATTTTTCTTAGAGGAGCCCTTTCTTTGCGGTTGTTTTTCATCAACTAAGATATTTGTCTTAGTTGACTCGAGATTATCTTGAGAGACTAGAGATATTGTAAAGAATAAACTATGAACAACCTTTAAGGATTTCTGGCGTGCGTTACAGATGCACAGAACAAGTTTCCCAAAGTGATTTCCCATTAGGACAACTTATAGGATCAAACAAACAAAAACTTATCAGGTTTATCATGTTTGCCGGCTCTGATACCAATTAAAAAAGCGGTGGTATAACAACCACACCCGATAATTTGTTCGAAAATATGTATGTACTAAACTCCAATATAATTCCGAGATCACCAACTTAAAAGCGAGCTCAATCAAGCGATATATCAAAGAGCTTTATCTCTATTTCTCAATGCAATCGGCAAATCAAACATATAGAAATCCGTGAGCCTAATTGATATGAGAAATAACTTGGAAGGTACCAAAGACCAATGCCTAAGAGTCAATCAAGTTATATCCAACAAACAAGGTCGGATTTATCAACTGATTGAACTATGCACAACCTGTGATATTTCAATTATATAAACAAATACAATGCAGAAAACCCCCCGGGACCTAGTCCAGATTGAACAACATACTGTATTAAGCCGCTACAGATACTAGCCTACTACAAGTTAACTTTAGACAGGAATGTAGTTGAGCCCTAACCAATTCTCACACCGATTAAGGTACAATCGCGTTCCTTACGCCTCTAGACCATGCCAGATTATGCACACTTGTTTCCCTTAGCTGATCTCACCCACAACTAAGAGTTGTTATGACCCAAAGTCAAAGGCTTATAAACAAATCTATCTCCCATAGATAAGTCTATTCTGATAGATAAATCTGTCTCCCACAGAAGTACCTACGAAGTTTTGTTCTATCTTTTGATAAATCAAGGTAAACATGAACCAATTGACAATCCGGTCTTATATTCCCTAAGAGCAGCCTAGAAATATCAATCACCTCATAATAACTTAACTATATAGCAGTAGAAGAAGTTATTGTGGAACCACAAAATCTAAGACGAAGAACTTTGTGATTAGTTTATATCTTACATATCAGAGATAAATCTTGAGAAAATCTTAGAGAAGATAATACTCAATACAATAGAACAAGTAAGATGAGAATACGCAACATCAGAGAAAATAGTTGGATCTGGCTTCACGAATCCCAAATGAAGTCTTCAAGTCGTTAACCTAATATGGTTTTGGAAAAACCTAGGTTAAAGGAGAACCGAATCTAGTACGCAACTAGGACACAGGAAAATATCGGTATTAGGTTTTTCAGTTGCTAGAGTTCTCCCTTATATAGTCTTTAAAATCATGGTTGTTTACAATCAAAGCTAAGCTATCTTAGTAACAAAGCATTCAATATTCACCGTTAGATGAAAACCTGATTTAAGATTCAAGCTAAGTCTGCTTAGAAATAAAACAATTAATCTCCACCGTTAGATGGTCTTATCTTGCTACACACAAATAAAATATACCTTCATTTAGATATGGGTAACCATACCTAAACGTGTATATTGAGTTGGCTCAATAACATTTAACCGAAGTTACCCATATATATGAACACTTTTGTCTTAACCACATTCATCTAACACTTCTATATCAAATATGATGATCAATTAGTCATGAAAGATAATCAAATGAATCTAATTGTGTTCCACATAAAGTTGTTCAATTGTTCACTATCTCATAGAAATATACATGAACAAGTTGAAACAAAATCGGATTGATTTGTAATCGTACAAATTAAGTAATTATACAAGAATCAATTCATGAACATTAAGCCACGGTTTGAAAAAATTGTATTCCTTAATTCATAAATGTTTTAGTTCATGAGTATGAGATTCATTCTTAACCGATTTTAGAACTTAACCACTGTGTTCACAAACAAGGTACACAAACAACAGCTCCGGACCTTGGCCTTGTCCAGCCGTTCGCATACTAGGTACACGACCAACAGTCCCGGACCAAACTCAGGTAGAACCATTTGCATATTAGATACGCAAACAAGGTTCTCGGACCTTGAAAGTTAATACCGTTCACCTTTTGGGTACACAAACACGGTTCCCGGACCTGAATCATAACAATACATTTCGCATTCTAGATATGCATACCGTGTTGTATCCATACATAGTTAATTGTTCTAAACTCCAATTTTGATCATTAAAACATCCTTAGAAGACAAAAATAGTCGTCTCACACAAACTATTAGCTTCAAGTAATCGAATGATCAATACAAAACTTTCCAAGTCGACATCAAATGATTGTCTCACACAAATCATGTAAGATGTTTCAAGGCAATTTCCACATGATCATCTTTTGACTTAATATTTAGTTTCCAACAAATAAACTGTTTCCAACTAAACTCGTCAAGAATAGTGATGAACATAGTTAAATCAAAAAGATTCCAACACATATTTCGAGAAATAGATATGCGAGATAAACTCATCTCGAAATATCAAATGTATATCATGTAAAAGTCTATATAGCTATACGACTTAGTCTCACTAGAAGATAGAGTAGAATAGACTTTGAGTGATAGATAAGTTTTAGTCTCCATAAATCTTTGTTGATGAAGTTCCTCCAAGCTCTCCTCAGTAGATCTTCGTCTTTAATCGATGAACGTCTTGAAGTCTAAAGCTCAACTACACATTTTATCCTAATATGAGACATAGATATAAGTAGACTAGAAATCAAGACTATAGTTTTGATCAACTAAACTTTACAAACAAGCTTGAGATAGCCACGCTTGCGAGTTTGACCAAGCAGTGCTCTAAAACTCTCCATTGCCTATTTTTCAAACAACTTCTTTTTGTATGATTTGTATCCCCTTCCACGGTCCCTTCCAAAACCAAGAATAGTTTTGCTTTGGCTTAGTTAAACTGAGAGGGGAGGAATTTTTGAAGTATTTAGTTTTTAAAACTCTCGAGGTGATAAAATTCGGATTCTTTATCATTCTCCGCACTGTTTCGTTGATCATTGCTAGGTTAAATATTTTAATTTGTTCGAAGCCTAAACCTCCATCGACTATTAGTTTGAAAAACGATTTCCAAGCTTTTAGGCGCACAATCCTCTATTACTCTCCTTTGCGTGCCCCCACCAAAAAACTATATTTAGGGAGTCTATATTTTTACGTTATATATTTAGGGATTACAAAACAGGACATTCGATATGTTACCAAAGTGTCTGCCACATGTTTGATCAGTACTCCTCTTCCCGTGTGGTGGGAAGTTTTCCACTTTAGTCTTTAAGTTTAGCTTTTAGCTTCTCTATTATTGGATCAAAATGGATCAAAACATGTTACCTTTGATTGGTGCGTATAGAGAGGAACCCCTAGGTGCTTGACATCCAGTCTAATCCTATAAACTTTGAGAATATCGAGAATGTCCCTAATTTCTCTGTTGGAGACTGGATTACTGAAAAAGGCTCCATATTTATCATAGTTTTTTGTTGACCTGAACCTAGGATAAATATATCAAGAATTTTGACCAAATTTTTACACTCTCTTTTTCCCACTTTTGTGAAAATTAAGTAGTCGTTTACAAATATCAGAAGAGATGTAGAGGGGGAGACTGGAACGAATTTTATCTCACTGATTTGTTTCCGTTCCTCCGCATTTAACAACATTCTTGAAAAGAATTCCATGTAAACAATGAACTGATACGTGGAGACGCGGTCTTTTGTCTAAGGACTATAGTGTGTTTGAAGAATCCAGATGGCGTGTCATTGACCAAGATCGCACTCGAAGATGTTCATATACACTGAAGGATCGAGTTTATCCAATATTCGCAGAATCTCATTTGTTCCATGATTTTGACTCGGAAATTTCATTCCACTCTATCAAAAGATTTTGACATGTCAATTTTTAGACACAGGTAACCTTTTTTTCTTCTGGTTTTCCCTTTCCGATCTCATAGTGTGAAGAATCTCATGAGCTATAACTACGTTATCTGCAATTTGTCTTCCCGGGACAAAATCTGATTGGTAGGGAGAAATAAGCTCATCTAGGAATGACTTAATTCTACCAGCTAAGAGTTTGAAGATTATTTTGTAAATGGTATTGCAAAGGGATATGGGCCTAAAGTATTTTGGGGTAGAAGGCGACTCAATCTTAGGAATCAAGGTAATGAAAGTGGAGTTGAATTATTTCAGGATATGTTTAGTTTCTAAAAAATCTTCAACCATCTTGGTTACTTCATCTTTTGGGAGGAACCAATTTTTTTGAAAGAAAATTGCTGGAAAACCATCCGGCCCCAAAAACTTGTACGGAGGCATATAAAAAACAATTAGTCTTATCTCAAGATCGGTATGGGTCGCCAGGAGTTTGGTATTTTCCGGGTCACTTAAGCATTTAGGATGAGATGAAGGATGTGATCGGTAATGGTTGGGATGGAAGTGGACGCAATAGAGGCAAAGTAATTGTATAAAAAGTCCACAATACCGTGTCCATATTTACACCAATACCCATCGTTCATTTTTTTTCCTCTATCCTGAGTTTTCTCGCCCTGTAAGTTGTCTTAGAATGGAAGTATCATGTGTTTTTATCTTCTAGCTGAAGATTGTTGTCCGTAGCTTTAGTTTTCCAGAAAGCTTCTTCATAGTTCTACCATTTTTTTGGATTATTTTTGAAGCTCAACACTCTAGGATAGTTATCCAGAAGATTGCTATTATTTTTGGCATGGTTGATATTTTGGTTGAGTTTTTTAATGTTCAGTTGGATGTTTTCCAAATATTACTGGTTCCAGATTTTGATATAATGTTTTACATTTTTGAGCTTAAACATTATTCCAAAAGCTGCCAATCTCCCGTATCGATATCCCAAGACTCCTCAATTACTTGAAAACACGATGGTTCCTCCCTGTAGATGCCAAAGAATTTAAAAGGCCTTGCACCATCCTTCCAACATGAAGTGGTTCCTACGTACCAAAGAATTTAAAAGGCCTTGCACCATCCTTCCAGCATGGGGTGGTTCTAAGTAAAATATGACAGTGATTTGATCACACCGGAGTCAAATAATAGACCATAATTCTAAGGTAGAGATTTAGCCATCTAAGATTGACTAGAGCTCTATCGAGTCTAGCTTCTATGAATTCATGCCCTGCTCTTTTATTAGACCAAATGTATTGATACCCCGGAAATCCTAGGTCCACAAACTCGGCGGAATTAATCAAATTAGTAAAGAATAAACTCTCCTCGACCTACTAGAATAACTCTTTTTCTTTTGCCTCTGGAAAGCATGAAATTTAGGTCTTGTAACATCAACCGGTGTATATCTACCGTTATAGTTAGATTTTTGAAGTACTAGTCCCAACTAACATCCATCCGGATTGGACCCACACTTTAACATGAAAAATAGATGAAAAAAATGGTTTTTTTTTTAATTTATTAAATGTAATAGTAAAAGTTTTTTTTTCTTTTGTAATAAAATAATTTTTACACAAAGCTATGGGTTGGAAGCCTAGCCACCAGCTGGGCACCAACTCCTCTTTGAATAGCTACACCTAAACGATGGAAAATAAAACTACCTAAGCCACAGCTAGCGTCATTACTCATCAAACAATTCCTAAGACGCTTGAAAAAAATAAGAGTATCCTCACCAAGTTCTCCTAAAGTAGAGAAAGCTAAAACTCCCAAACCATAGCCATGCGTAAATCATTTGTCCAGATATTTGGCGCATTTACGTGAAACCCCACCAGAAATAGCCTTACCAGGTGCAAAAGAACTGACACCATTAGGGCTGCACATGGTTCGGTTCGGTACGGTTGTTGGCAAAAAAAAAACAACCGAAACCGAAGTGCTCGGTTATCCAATATTAGAAACCGATGAAACCATTTAGCTTAGTCGGTTTCATCCGGTTTTGAGCCTTCCGGTTTCGGTAAAAAACTGGTCGGTTTTGGTTAACCGACAGAAACAACTTTTTCTTTTTGTTATCATTAATCTCAAAATTATTCCACCATTAAAAATCAAGCAAGCCATACTGGATTGTTTTATTCAGTATGAGAAACATATTCTCAATAATATTGGAGTGTTACTCAACCATTTACAGATCCATATTGCAAACAAAAAGAAAAAAACACTTGCAAAATCAATATGAGAACTAAATAAATTTACAGATATGCATATAGATCAATCTGAACAATTTGTTCATTAAAAAAAAATCATGAAATTTACAGAGAAAGTGATAGATAGAACTAAAATCTGCACAGAGGAAGATAGACAGATTTCAGAAAGAAAAAAAATCTGCATGCTACAAAATCAATTTCCTTGAAACCCAAAATCACCTATGATTTCAATCTCAACATCTATCACCCTTAACACTTCTTATATTTGATCTGATGTATACTTCCTTTGATCGTAGATACAGAAAACAAAAAACAAAACAATCAGTCAAATATATTTCAAATAGAAATTAAAAATTGAAAACTTGAAAAAGAAGATCTGACTTACCTTGAAAAAGAAATATAAGGAAATTACAGAATCAATTGCTTTCCACAAATACTAAAGTACATATATATTTGGTGGTCTTCATGGAGGATAAGCAGTAACAAGGTGATGGTGGAGGTGAAACCAGGGAGCATGGTGATTTTATCTAGGCTTAGCAGAGAAACAGTGGGGAAGAATGGAGGAAGAGACGAAGAATGGGGACAAGATCCAAGCGGAGGTCAAAAGTTGGAATAAACTTTAAGTTATCATGACCTGTGACAGCTGCTAGCTAGGGTGAGATTGGATAAAAATCTTGGTGTTACGGCAGAAGTGAACACGTCTCATTCATTTTTGCGACCAGTAAAAAATAGACGTGGCGGTGTTATAAGCACAACTCACATCTTGATAAAATATCATCCATTGACACATGCGCATGTGCCTATCACTCTTGTAATGAATAATGACAACAGTTTTATTAATCGGTTATTCGGTTTTCTCGGTACGGTTTTATACAGAAACCGAAACTGAAACCAGATGTGTCGGTTTTGCGAAACTGATAACCTAAACCTAAACCGTTGGATTCGGTTTCACTTCGGTTCGGTTAATATTTCAACGGTTTCGGTTCGGTACACAGTTTAGGTTCGGTTTTGTGCAGCCCTAGACACCATCCCAATGAATGGAGAGACAGCTATAACATCCATGCAGACATCTTGCCCAGTAATTGGGAATTATTTTTTATTTTTTTAACGGAGTACTATTTAATTATTTTATTTCGCTAACCCTTTTTTTTTTCCCTTTTGAAGCATTTATTTTGCTAACCTGAATTATTTTCAACAACTTATGTTCTTTTTTTTAAAGAATTTTTCAACAACTTCAAATTGCCCATCAAAAAAAAAAAAAAAAACAACTTCAAAGAGATGGCCTTAGCTTTCCCATTTCCATTTTAAAATTTAAAGAGAGAGGTGGTTGGGCGGAGATTGAAGTTTGAAAGGATCAGAAAGAGAGACGTGATGAAGACGATGATAGAGAACCAGCTCCAGTCATGGAAGCTAAGGTTATCTTTCAGAAATCTAACCATCCTTATTTGTTTTTTCAACGTTATTACTTTCCTTCTCCTTCTTCAAGGATTTTTCTCAGCAATCTCCAATAAAAAACTTACTCCAAATCAGCAAGATGCAGGTTCATCTCTCACTTTTTCCCTCTTTCATTTTCATTATCAGTTTCGTTTGTCCGATGAGATTACTTTAAGCTCAAACAAAAACACTAGTTATATTTCAGGATTTTGCACAATACTAGGTCGAAATTGTCAGCTTCTAGGTTGAAACAGTTTAAGTTATTTTTCCTCTCTAAAAGGGAGCTAAAAGTAATGAACACTTGCATTTTGTAGGGTTGGCAATTCTGAGTAAGGTTTTAGGGTTTAACAGTCATTGGGAATTTATAGATTTTGGTGAAATTGTGCTAGAGATTGTGGTGAAGTTGTGCTACCAATGCTAGGATGTCACAAATTTTGAGAGGTGGATATTGAAAGGGCACTTATCATCTAAAAATAGGTTTCGGAAACTTGATAAACATTGGGCCTTCTTACTCATCAATACCTAGTTGTCTCTAGTCTTCGGAGGTTCTTTTAATTGATCTCGCTTAAAAGTATTAATTTCACAGTTTCCTTCTCCTTAATTATTCTATGCATTGCGTAAAAATATTGACTAATTCCTGTTAATATTTCCATATGCAGCACAACTGCAATATATTATGGAGTCTGAAGAGATCCGTCGTTCCATGGAGCCTGTGGAGTTAATTAAGAGAGTAAGTCTGATAGGATTACTTAATGAAAAAAAAAATCCATTGAAGTTGTTCTCTCCTTCCTGTTCCCTATGATTGAAAGCTTAGCAAATGGACTTTACTTTTTCGTAGTCTATATTTTTCAATGGCACCCATGTTTCAAACCTCAAGTTAATTCTTGCCCAATTGATTATAGGTGAAGGAAATTGAGCAAGAAGCATACTTGGTTCCAGAACGAGGGGAGCAAAAAGCCTCAAAGCAAACTAGTGCTGTCGATCTTTCAAAGAGACTCAAGTCTCGTGCATCTGGTGATTCTAACAGCCAAAGAGGTAATTTTCTAATGGATTAACCTATAGCAACACCAATAAGCTGTTGGTATTATTTCAAAAGATCCTTTTGTATTAGCAACTAATGACTAGAATAGTTCAGCTTCTGAATTAGTATAACGTATAGCATTAGCATATATGTAACGTATTCAGTACTTTTCTAGTTTTCATTAACGCAATGAATGTGGCAGAAAAAGTACATGAAGTAGTTGATGTGCTCATGAATTGGCTGTATAGGTTAGAAGAATATCTTTGAAAGGCAATTCAGAAATCCAGATGAGAACATTTGCTTGTCACTTGTTGAAATAAGAATGACGGATTCTTCTCTCTTGTGGTCGTTTAGTTAATATATTGCATAACAACATTCATTATAGAAATAGTTAAGCCATGAAAACACAAATGTGAAATGCCTTATCTGTATCCCTATAGTAACAAGAAATTTTAGCTAGATTTTCAATTAGGGAATGGATAACACTGAAAGTTTTGTCGTGCTCAAAGGTGGCTTAAACAGACTCTACAATGCATCCTAATCCGTAGTGTGAGTAATTAATTATCTTCCTTAGTATATATTTTGCTTTTTTATCCTCTTCATTTTTAATTAAGGCTACAGAGAACCTAGCGTCATCTGTCAAGAACAATCAACCTGTCTATATGAACATAAAGATAACCTACTCCTCAATTTATAACTATGAGATAATCATGTACAGTCGGTGTATTGAGAACACTATCATGGAACCTCATAATTTTTTTAGGTATTTTTTTAGAGTAGGAGTCGAGATCTTATTGCACTCCACGCATATTGAAGGATAATTTGTGTCGAAGTTTCTAGCGGCGATGCACTGTTCCTGCTGGTGTGGACATTAACACCCACAGTGCGGAGCCAGATGCTGGATGTGATGCATATCGACCCCAAGGCTTTTGGAAAGTTACAATGTTTTGGGTTAACAATTGCCTTTAGAGATGTGATTATTTTAGACTTTTGCTTGAAGGTGTTGCCTTCTACAACCAGGGTGGATAGAAGGAGAATAAATGGGTCATATTTGGTGGAAAGTATAACTGTCGTAAATTCAGTTTCTTCTTGGACTGTTACGCAAAATTCACGTTTTTTGCAACAAACAAAAGCATATGCTGTTTTGCTTTTGTTTTTACGAGAATCTCAGACTTGGTACCTGTGGTTGTCATCCATTTCCTTGGTTGATTACCACCACCTAGGGTGGAGGACATATAGGTTGTGAAACTCTAAAAGACTAAAAGAACATGAAGCGCTCTTGATGCGTGCCGTTTGTTAACACATTAGAATGAAGCAGTAGTATGAGTTCGGAACTAGGTTAGGTACGCCCTTTTGGTCACATGGCTACGATTAGATTTTGAACTAGCTCTTTCTATCTCATTGTAGCCGTTTATTCAGTTGATATGTTCATAACTCATTAGTGATATGTTTATAGCCCGTTTATTCAGTTGTTCAATTTGAGACAAGCTCCAATCATAATTATGTTGAAGGTGTAAATTTAATGTCCTTGTCATAGTTGGTCAATTTGAGACAAGCTCCAATCATAATTATGTTGAAGGTGTAAATTTAATGTCCTTGTCATAGTTACAGTTTTTTTTGTTGTTGCAAGTTTTGGGTATGGGGGCAGGAGCAGTTCTCCTCTTTGATTGGGTAGTATTAATTTTTTTCAACTGTTACCATGTCCTAGAATAATAATGATTACTCTTTAATATATACTTGTAGTTTCAGCTCTTGAGGAGTGGAATAAGCGGAAGATGGAACGCGCCAGGCAAAGGGAACTTGGGAAAAACGGAACAGCCACTTCATAAGCATAAAAGAATCCAGTCATTGTATATTCATCCACATCCAAAAGTGATTGTATGATTGTCTAAATTTACTCAAGTAAGACGACTTGAAATGCTTCTTTCTTACCACACAATCTTCAAATGTCATCTTTTATTTTTAGCACAGCCTAAAGGTAGGTACGCTCTCCTTCCTAGGAAAAGTGAAACATTCACTTTTTCATTTTTGCCGGAGGGAGTATATGACTTGATATTTTTGCAAAAACTCGAGGAGATCTTACAAGTAAAAAAAAAGAAGGGGAACATCCAACGAGCATAATTCCCAACAATTTCTTTGTGGAATCTAGCTGTGGAGTCGGTTACCCGATTGCCCAACATCCCAATTGGCATCTCTTAGAAAATATTTAACTGTTAATGAAGTTTTAACTGAAGTATTTGGTCTCCAAATTCCATAGAAAGTGAAGCAACTTATCCTCCACCCCCTTGCTAATTGAATGTTGGATATCTTGGAAAACTCCAGTCTGAGTTTCTAGGTTGAGTAGTAATCATCTTGATGTACCAAACAAGTTAGGGGGAGATTACCATAGTTCTCTGAATCTTCTCATGGATCTCTCTCTCTCTCTCTCTCTTGTCCTTCAAGTAGCAGGTGCATCCTTCTCATAAACTTTTCTTTTTAGTGGCAATTGTTCTTGGCGGTTATTATACTTCATACCCATATCTAAACGCAATTTAGGCAACAGTTCTCTCCGTGAAAGTAGCAGGTGCGTAGAATTCAAAAGATGTAATCACCACTCATCAGTTTTGACAACAGGAATCCAAAAGATGGTCCGGGAGTTGCATTTTAACCAAATGAATCATGAAACCCTTCGATTTCTGACAACAGGTAAGACAAAGCATGGTTCAGGTTAATGCAAATTCCTCAAATAAACCAGAGATAAAACAGAAGAGTTCGAAGTCTAGTACAACCCAATACCCAATTTGATTTCACAGACGATTCAACCAAATACCATTACACTGAAAGCAGTTCCTTTCAGGAAAAGAAAGAAAAAATGGAAAGAACGAGTGGCAATGCAAATTATACCGAACCACCAAATAGCTACCTATCTACATAAGTTTATTGCATAAGTAATACACCATCATATTGTCTTCCTTTCTTTTCAGTCTCGTCAAGGCTTGTTTGAAAACCTTAATTAAGAGTCAGACCCGTCGAGTGCCAAGTGTGTTTTCAACCAACTGCATACCTCATCCATTTCTTCAGGGATAGTGTAGTGTCCAAGACTGCAAGAACCAACATAAGGGCTGTAAGATATCTCCATATAATCACATAAACCTTCATCTATGGTGACAAACCAAATAATATACCTATCATAGGTTTTGAAAGTGAGTTTTTTGAATCCTGTCGAGCTCAAGACTTCTGAAGATTTTGCTCCGTGATTGTATTGGACGACGTCATCAACTAAAATATGAAAACAAGATAAGGATGCATCCTCCATCACATGCATTAAATAGGATAACTCTTTTGTGCAACTGCGGATGCTTTGTCGTTACCAACATAAGATACATATATATAGACAGGTTTTGAGAGATGATGCAATTCATAAAGGAATATCGTCCAGAACATGAGCAGCAGTACAATACAGCCCAGATCCACTTTCACCATCATGACATTCTTTTCCAATATAAACAGTCCATATATAGATGTACTAATGTGGAATCATACTTATTACACCAATCATAGTCTCATAGACGAAATTCTAAATTTACTTTACTTTCACATTATATACCAATTCTAATCTCAGAGGTTCAGAATACAGTATGAGCATGGACTCCAAACCACTAGTATATTACTTTACTAGTACCCTTATAAATTAACATTTCATACCTAATCTTAACGAGCATGGAAAGTCAACTGCTAAAAATTGTCTATGACAACCAAACATAATTGATGTTTTTGCACGACTCTGTGAAATGAGATTGCATTTAAACAGTTATAGCTGTCCCAAATACACGCATTAACATGTAAATGAGATTTAATCAGGGCGAAACTCTAAGATGTATCATGTGCTGCAATTATCTGACAGATGACCTACTTAAGTTCAACGAGAATCAGCATACATCCGGATACTACTTGCAATTAGTCTTTTTCTTTTGGTTTCTAAAGTGAAGGTTCTCTAAATCGCTTAAAATATATATTTTATATATACAAACCAAAATGTCAACATACTCACAACTAGGTGGGCTGAATTTTGGTTCTTTGCTCAATACTACAGGTTTGATAGCGGATATAATACAATGATGAATAAATAAATAGAAGAACCCTGCAGAGAGGCACTGTTAACTGTCGAGGACTCAAGGGCCAAGATGGGTCTAAGCTGTTAAATGTGATACACATGATGGGAAGTATAGACGCTGTTTCTTGAAACCACCAAAGCCTAAGAAACAGTGAACTTCATAATCCTTATTTCCACAAGACTAGCAACTTATCACCTTATCATACAGGAAGAAACCATAGGGCTGTAATCCCAAAATTTCGAAATGACAGTGAGCTCTATAATTTTTCATTTAGTGTCAAGGTAAAAAATATGATGTACCTTTGCCATGGCAGAGAAAAAGTGGCAAGGATGCCGCACGTGCAACACCCTCCTGAGACCCTTCTACTTTGTTCTTCAAGGTCCTGAAAAACAATACATTCTGAATGAAAAAGAACTGCAAACAATACAGTAATATGCAAGCCGTGGTCTTAAGGAATATAATTATGTTGACATGAGAGGGTGCATCAAGTCATGGAAGCTGTACCTGGCCATTGGAAGCCACCCACTTAGACCAACGACAGCAGATAGATTAACAGGGTACACGTTTCCATTTCCAAATTTTCCTTCGACAGCACAAGTGGCAGAGTACAGGGCAGTGGCAGAACCCATACTAAAGCCCCCAATACCAAGTTTGACTGTAAATTTGCACATGTGGAGTTACAAACCAGATGCAAAACATGAGAGAAAACTAATCTATTAAATATTAAGCACGGAATTAAAAAAAATGTATCAGGTTGTCAGTGATATAAGTACTGAATAATTATGATATTTAATGGACAGAACATGTTAAAAAATCATGTATCACCACAGAATACCCCACTGCACTATGAGCTCCGGTTTCTTATCTAAATAAACATGTCATTATAAAACTAGGGCCTATTGACACAAATTCGTGGAAGAAGGTTAGGAAAACACAAAAAAAAAAAAGCATTCTGGCGATATGGATTTTTATGCTATTTTGTGGTTTGAACAGTTAATCAAGGATCGGCATATAATGGAGATGGACAGGGATTTGCCATCGTCTCTTCCATGGCAATATCAAGCAGATTTAACGTATAAATACAAATAGATAACAGAAGGCTATGTGTGAAAAGCATGATCTTAGCCTTCTTTAAATTTATACTACACATGCTTTCTGACAAAAGATTTTCATAAATTTTGATGGATTTGAAGGCTTTGACTTTCTACACCAGTACACACTGAAACATCTAAATAGCATGTGTGTCACAGAAGTCAGAACAACGATGCCCTAATGAAGATAGTAATTTACACTTTCTTTCTTCTCTCAGCAGATAAATAGGACATGATAAAAGAAAAAAGAAAACCTACTGTCACTGGGCTCTGTTGATAACAGATTTGCAACATGTGCTGCTGAAGCATCTAAGCCTTCCATATCACTAGGAGAGTCCTCTGTAAGGTCCGCCACATCAAACCCTGAGCGCAGATTAAAATGCTTGCATTAGAGGATGTTTATCGATGTCGCTAACTCATCAAAAATTAGTTTGAACTTTAGAAATTAATACAGCTGATTCCCTATAAAATTCCCCAGCAAATGTATTTTAGAAGCATTTAGTCTTACACGCAGTGGAAGGGAATCCACCAAATAGTGATATTGACTGAGTAGGTGCCGTTGGGCAGATCCACTTGATCTGTACCATAAAATTTAATAAGAACAAAATAGTGATTGAAATACTAAAGAAGAAACAAGAAATACTCTACACATACTTGCTGGAAATCATTAAAAGAGGGGATTATGTAATCTTACATTTGGAAGAGGCAAGGTTTCCAGCAGTTGGGACCAGCTGCAAAACCCAGATAATAAAATCACAAAACAATCCCTTCTTATGATTTCAATAGCAAGTCGAATTGATTCATATACGAGAATTCAATGTTAGAGTAGTTGCTACTTGCAGTTTGTCCCAGAAAACATTCACAGTCAACAGCTTTGGCTCACATATTGCCTTAAGTAAAATACCCTTTTACATACTGCCTTAATATAACACCAATAGATTGAAAACTACAGTAAGGTCATTGAATTTTATAACGGATTAAGCATGCAGACACAGTATCAGCTGTACACTGCAGAACTAATAAGACTTACCTTCACTAAATTACATAATAATAAATCTTTCTATATAATAAGGGACCCCAAAAGCGCCACATGGCGCAACCACAATCAAAGTACTATATGGTGAAGCCATGTCAGCATTACTTTACATGTCATTGCCATGTCATTACAAACCTTTTCATTACAAGCCATGTCAGCCGAAAAGTTAACAGTCGAGTAATTTTGATAAACTAGAAATCATGTTGTTTAGAATTGAGGTGAAGCGACACCACATTTCATTTCCAAGTTGCAATCGGTCACAACTTTTCCGGCTTTGCCAAACACGTTGGTTTACTTTCACCGTTTCAGTGAAACCCTTTGAAGTTTGAAAGTCATCATTGACAGAAACTCTTCCTATCTCATAAGACAAAGATTTCTCCATTAGGAACAGACAAACCCTTCCGGTGAAAATTGAAAAGACACGTACCATTAGTCTTATAAATATTGGTACTTGGTAGGCTACAAATTCAGATTCATGTATCTTCGGAACATGATTAATTATAGAACTGACGATCAAAGAGAAACAATTTGAACTCCAGTCACGATTCCAAATTGCCGCTAATCCAGTCAGGCTACTTTAAGGATCGGCTAGCTTAATACTAAGATATCCTATCTTGTGGAAAGTCCATATACCTTGCAACATTTGAAAATTGAAGCCTCCACAAATGCAGAAATATAAGATGACACATCAGGCATGTACATCTACGATGGTAGTGTATATAAGTCGATAAGTATGACAATTTGATAGGATTGCATAAGAGTAGCGAGATAGAGTCACTACAAGGTTGGAGTGCTTTCGATGTTCATAACATAAAATTTTGAAGGCAGGGGACATGGTTATTAACAACTACATGAGGAAGTTTATAAAAGGAAAATGCAGTCATCATCATCACTAGCATAAAGTTAAAGGTCTGCAGAATTACAAGGACACCTGAAATTGTGCAGCAGTATGTCGTTGTTGTGCATGTGGGATTATGAATGTTTAAGCATTTTGCGTTTAAAAATTGAATGCCAGCGATATTCAGAAAGCATTGAAGAAAGGATAAAAATATTGAAAAAATGTTATCTTTGGAAACAACTGGAAAGAAGTCGTCATTGTGGAAACTGATATTGAAATTTATCCATTGTGTTTTGTTCGTAATGGTGATAGTAATTATATTATAAATATAAATGGGTTAATGAGGAGATTAAATTAACAAGTGATTTTATTAGTAACAAATTTGGTACTGTTCAGTTATGTGTTGGTAAATATTCAGATTTGAAGATTGAAATGTGGAATAGATTTTTTACTACAGGGTTTCTGAGAATGGAAAGCATATCTCAAAGAGATGGTGTCCGTGGAACTAATGAAGAAATATAATATTTTCGAGGTTAAAAACAATTAGTATTGGTAGAGAAAAATCACGATATACGGTTGGTTATGGAAATTCCAAAGGTTGCATTCCTTTTAAAACACCTTGGATGAAAATCTGTTTGAATATCTACGACCATATATATAGTACATAAATTTGAAAGATTCTCAATCATACTCTGTGTCACAGAGTCTGTGAGTATCTAATATAATTCAAGTTCAAGTAAGCTTATGGTATTGGTAGTCTACCTTTAGCATGTTTGAAAAGTTTGTGCATTATGGCGAAGAAAGAGGTCAACAAAACTGAATAAGAAGGCAAGTATATTTTGAAAGATGCATTATGGCTGAACCAAACATTAGCACACAATATCCTTTATCTAACCATGTAAACTTTGTTTAATTCAAAGGTTAAATGAAGAAGTAAGAAAGAAACGGAAGTAGTTTCCCGAGTTTTTATCTTTTAGGAAAAAAGAAGAGCAAAGCGAACATCTAAAATTCTATTTCAGTAAATGAAAATCCTATACACAAGATTGGGTGTCGTCCAAAGGCTGACGTCACATTGTTTGTGGTGCAGTGTTCCCTTTCAGGGTACTGCTTTAACCGAAGTAGAACCCAAAAAAAAAACGGGGAAGTGGTATGAACTCCACTCCTAAGTGACATGTTTTAGGCCTGCTTTAGAACTAATTAAAAAATTCACAACTTCTCATGGGTATTAATCTCAAGGCGTTTATTCTTGCAAAGAATGCAACGCAAGCACATGGAAAGTTCCTTTGTTCCCCAATTTTTTGCATTTGAGAAAACTCAAATCCTATAAAATATTCATACAAACGAAACACGAAGTCACAAATGATGAGCCACATTTTTCTTTTATTTTTCATTATTATACGTTAAAATGCCGGTGCGTATGCACCGGGTTAGCAGCTTGTATAAATAACAAGCTCATCTAAAACAGTTCCAGTGGTTTCTTTTCCCAAAGACAAAATAGTGAATACGAATTAAAAATAAACACTACTAATTTTAACAGTTTCAGTTAATATCGCCATAATTCAGGTTTTGTTATGTTTGATCTTTGAAATGTGCACCTTTGCTTCGCTCTAAAAGACTACAACTACAATGTGTGTATTATGCAGGGATAGAGCAAGTTTCAAATGAAAGGTAACCAACATCAGCAAGTTCGTAGTCAATTCAGCATATAATCTACCACCTCAAGTGAAAGCTTCCTAAATATATCCACAATCTAAAACGTATATGTATATCTTAACAATAAAAGAACAGATTATATTTAAAATTAAGAGATTACCTGGAACCATTATCACCGAGCCCATGCAACCAAACCACGGTAGCCTGGTGTTTTCCTTTTGGCCTAACCACATGGGTTCTTCCAAACTCAAATGTCCTCTTAGCAGCACTACTAGCTGCAGTTTAGCAAAATCATAATGCATTACAAAGAAAAGTACATCTAAGTAACTATCAAAACACTATAGATAAGGTTCCTCTTTCTAACAACACTTGATTCTCAAAACATAAGAAAGCCAAATCAATAAAACCCATCAAAAAAAAAAAAAAAAAAAAAATACTAACCCATTGAAGAGCCAGTAAAACTCATCTCCTCAGCAGGAAGAAAAACCACACCAACAAAACTCACTTATCCTAGTAACTGGCTGCTCCTCCTGCAATGAAGAAAGAAATCCAAATTAACCCTTTTTTAGCCACAAAAATAAATTCATTAGGTTTAGAACTAATTAAATAGAGACGGTTTCATCTTTCAAAAGATCCAAGAAAAGATAAGAGAAAATCCCTCATTTGATACCTGGAGTGGATATCTGGACTCCACAAAGAATCAGAAAATACTCTTCTTTTTTTCCCCTCAGCTTTCAAATCTACCCTTCTTCCCCACGACCTTGGTTTCTCCTCTATCTGATTAGTCTATTTGGATTTTGGCAGCTAAATTTATATATAGGGGCACCAAATATCTTGCTGTCTCAAGTTACATACTGCATGACAACATTGACAAGGCTAATCAAGCATCTAGATGGGCTGAACCATTTCCCATGGCTGCGCTGAATGGAATAACTCAACCATCTCAGCCGTCGGATCAAAAAATAAATCAATTTGTTATGAACCAAACAACAAAATGTTGATTTTCTCTACGTTGAACCATTCAGCGAAACTATCTCGCTACTAGTTGGAATGCGAGATATATCTGGAAAGAGAAATACAGTAAAACATCTAAAATACAATAGGCTTGGGACCACCCAAATCCTATTATTTTAAAGATATAAAATAATATTTTATTATTTTATACATATAACTAGCCCTTAACCCGTGCCGTAACGGCACGGGCCATGATGTTGGTTCATTTTTAATATATCATATAATTTGTGTCATGATACTTATCAACTCCTTATGATTTAATATTTGTTTGTCATAAAAATAGTTTGGATTTTCCTCTCTTTTTTTCTTTGTTTTTTCCTTTAATATTTTACCACCGGAGATTTGCTCAAACGAAAGAAATATAATCTTAACTTCCAGACACTTTTTTATTTAGGTTCATTGCTTATAATGAGATAATGTTCTACATGAACATGGAAGTTTAAATATTTTTTGGAAATATGTCGTCAATAGCCACAGATCTCAGTGAAATCAACTAATCAATATCGTCCATAAAAGTCTCCACATGCTCCTATTTCGCTCCAGCTGACTCATCTATCATGGTCATGTTGTCGATCCTCCAAATAGGCAGAGAATAATTATTATTTTTGTTGCATCGAACGAATGATACAAACTATCCAATATGACATGATTTTCCTGTCATTTTTCAACACCCATTATATGACAATGTTTAAAATGTGTACCCATTACCTTTTCGAAGGGATTGTATATATGCGAACCTCTTCCATTAAATCTTCAAAAAAGTATTGTGCCTAGCAATTCGTCTTAACGAAGGCTTTGGTAACTTCAAAAGTCTTGGACATTTTGTCACTTTCGTATGTTCCTACCTTCACTTGGAATACAATTTGGCGACACATTACCTCATAGAAAACCTTGAACACATATTGTACTCCCTGATATTATTTCAAATTAATAGGTTGTCAATAGATCCTTTACCAAAAGTTGGCATATTCTACGTTGAATATTTATTAAAAAAAATATTACGGTATTGTGGATCGTTGCTTTCTAAGATTGTAGTTTTCAAAATTGGCCTCTTCAAGTACCTCGGCTTTCTAAGTCTATATATCTTGTTTGTTTTTAACATTTTAGTTAGCCATATTATGTTTGTTACTAACTTTAAACTTGATGTCATCTTCTAGTGTGAACTTTATGTGATTTCAGAATCGAAATAGTTACACCTCTTTCATTCGTATCAAGTAATCCGTTGTATATCCCAACAATTCTTCTACAACAATTCCTTTCTTTTGCCGTTTCCGGACCATCAGCAGCCATTATTGTCAAACGCAATATGTCTAATTTTTGTTGATGCTATGTATTTGCAATGTTCATTTTTCTTAAATAAATAGGTTGTGGAAAAACTAAAAAAAAAAAAAACATAAGTATTACATCATGTCTAAGTTACCATATCCAAAATACTCCGGACACTGATTCTGGTGCCTTGTTTCTTCAAATTATTCGTTGCATTCTAGACAGTACATACAACACCAATCATTTGTGAAGTGAGCTATTTGCGCAAGTGTGGTCAATGTAATGTATCCCTAGCCTCTAATAATAATAACAACACTTCAATTTTTTTCAAGGCATCCAGTTGTAAATGGTATGAATCTAATAGATTTGAATTATACCTCAATCTTAGATATCAACTTCTTCTCACATAACATAGCAATTGAGGAAGGACAAATCTTGACCACTCTTTACATAGGCAGAGTTAGCCAAACTATGTTTTGCAATTGTCTTACGTGAAAATTATTATTAATCCATATTTTATTCATCTCCTATCGAAGCCGGTCTAATTAGTCCTATAGAAATTTAATCTTAAATTTTTGACCTTATCTCTTGACCAAATTATTGAAGTATTCTCAGTCATGTTCTGCTTTGTGTGATCTACCCATTTGTGTCTACTCTACCATCTAACCCAGTGAATGAAATCTATACATACTGATCCGTAATTTGATATTGTTGATTTGTCATCAAGAGGTCGCATGATTTGAGAATGTAAAATATAAAAAATATTCTATAAACATCGGAGGCGAAATTTAGATTTAGAGTTTTTTATGATGATTTTGATGAACAAACATAATTTTGAAACAAATATTTTAGAATGCAAATACATTTTCTCGGTCAATAAGGTTTTATATCGGGAATTGAGTGAAAGTTGTTGTCTTTTTAGGTAGTTGTCGTGAAACAACTCGACATTGTTGGTCTTTCAGGAAAAATAATGTATATAATAGTACTTGAGAGAGCGATAATGTTCTCTTACGCGGGTACACCAATTGTATTTATATAATATACAGGTGATCAAACAATCATGATCATATTGTCTTATACGTTCCGGTATCATCCTCGAAATATTTGGTTTTTGTCCTTATCAATCGTGCTAAAAACAACCAATTACATCTTTCACAATACAATGTTGCATGTTTTGTGAAGATTATTTTTTTACTTGGTCAATAAAACTCACTAAAAAGCAAAAAATATTATTATACACTACTATTACCAACACCCACCACCATAAAAACCATCCACCGCCACTATTTCTTCCACCAATAGTAATGTTACCTCCTCCACCATTCACAAACACCCGCCACTGCTTATACTAACCCTACTTCCACTACCACCATTAGAATTAATATAGTTTTTAGTAAAATTATTTATTAATAAAATTATGTATTTATGTTAGATTATTAAAGTGACATTTATAAGAGAAATTTAATTAATCATTATGAACAATCAATGAGACACTAATTAATAAAACGTTTAAAAATGGTTAAGTTGAACAAGCCCCATCGGTAAATTTATCTTTGTCAAGGACAAATCCTGACCACTCTTTACATAAACAAATCGATAATAAATAATTTCATATGTTCTGATCTTGATTCGTGTCGTTCGTTTAGTTATTACATAACATGACAATTGATTGCACCAATTTTTAAAATGAACATGTGTTTTATCGAGTTTATTTTAACATTAGAATGATCAACCACGTTTTATACTTTATAATATAACGTTACACATTTTGTGGCGTTACGAAATTAACATAATATGTTTTTGTCACCAATACCCGCCACCACCATAAAAACCATATGAATCCACTTTTTTCATCCACCACCACCTAGTGGCAGAGCCAAGGGTTGACTAACCTGGCTCTAATCCCTTAAATTTTTAATAACTACATAATTTTTTTAGTTTATTTTATAAATAGTACTTTTTCCATATATATTTATGGTTTAGTCCACCAAAGTTTACATGTTTTAAAAAAAAATAAAAAAAAATAGGCCTCTCAATGTCAATTTCGACTCCACCAGTGCCACCATCACTGCTGCCCATCCCATGTAGGTTGTTGGTCGCAATTCTAACTTTCAATCACAAATGCCATGTATGAGGTTTAGATTGAAAAAAATTTCATCAATTGATTAGTTTCATTATTATTTTTTCCGTGTATATATTCTTTTTTGTATTGCAATCAATGAGAAATTAGTGAAACACTAATTAATAAAACACTTTATAATGAATAGATTATTTATTATGTATAATTAGTGAAACACTAATTAATAAAACAATTATGGTATTTAAGTTGAACAAACCACCACTGTTGATTTATCTTTTCTATCAATTCCAACCAAGATGGAACACTGGTTAGAGGCCACTCTTATGACATATTTAGGTCATGAGTTCGAACCTCCCCGTTATAATTTTTGAAATTCCGTATCTTGACTTGAGTATTCATTTTTCATTCATAATATTGGAATTAACGCCACATGTGCGAGTTGTAGGGGGTGGTCAGAGGAACCACAGCCCTTGATTTATCTTTGTCCAGGAAAATCCTGACCACCACTAACAAATGCAAACTTAGCCTAGCTTTGTTTTATACTAATGATAATAATATATTAATTTAAAGAATAATTTTTAATTTAAAAAATTTCTTTGGAAAAAACGAGAATTTCCATATTAAAAAAAATAAAAATAAAGCATCTTAGGATAAATATCAAAATAAATTTTTAAAAGTGGAAAATATAGAAAAAGATTAAAAAAAAAATTAACGGAAATAGTTTTAGAACGACATGCATTTGTTTTTAATGTGCACTACGAACTATTAAGGATGAAATACAACTTGATTTGAACTTCAGAGAAAAATAAACCAACATTGAATCATATTTTGAGAAAATTTAATGTGTATGAAAATTATTTTTTATTTTCTAATGGTTTGGGACCTATTAATGTTTAAGGGTAAGTTTTGAAATATATTATATTATAATTTTATCGAATTTATTATTTTAGCACTAAGGGCCCGCGTCGGGACTGGAAATTTTATTATTTTAGCGAGACTATTATAATATCAAATATTATTTTAAAAAAGTTTTACTGTAGTGGTAAATAGGCAATTGTGCAGTCTACAACGCTTTTTGTCTAATCTATATGACATAGTCTAAAGGGAGTTACCAGAATTAGCAAGGGGTACCGTTTAAGTGATATGATGGTTAGGATCTCATAAAAAAAATTACTCATACGAAACGGTACCTCCCCGCTAATCCTGATAACCCACTTCAGCAATCATGAAATATTGGGCACCGCAGTCGACCTGCACAAACTGCACCATACATAGTTAGTTTGGCTAGTTTAAGGCCTACCACTAGAAGGTGGAAAAAGGGTACGCAAATAGCTGTTCCGGACCTAACTCAGGTAGAAACGTTCGCAAACTAGGTTCCCGGACTTTAACAATTAAAATCATTCGCATACTAGGTATGCAAGTAAGGTTTCCGGACCTAAATCATACTAAAACAGTTTGCATACTATATACGCATATTGTGATGTATCCAGACAAAGGTTTTTGTTCAAAACTCTCATTTCAATCATTGAAACATCCTTAGAAGACGACAATAGCTGTCTCACACAAACTATTAGCTTATAAGTAATTTTCAAGGGATCGAATGATCAATACGAAACTTTCCAAGTCGACATCAAATGAATGTCTCACACAAATCATATAAGATGTTTCAAGGCAATTTCCACATGATCATCTTTTGACATATTATTTAGTTTCCAACAAATAAATTGCTTCCAACTAAACTCGTCAAGAATAATGATGAGAGTAGCTAAAGCAAAAAGATTTCAACTCGTATTTTGAGAAACAGATAAGCAAAATAAACTCGTCTCGAAATATCAAATGTGTATAATATAAAAGTCTATATAGTTATAAGACTTAGTATCATTAGGAGATAGAATAAAATAGACTTCTAGGTGATAGATAAGTTTTAGTCTCCACATACCTTTTGCTGATGAAGTTCCTCCAAGCTCCTCAATAGATCTTCGTCTTTAATCGATGAAAACCATGAAGTCTAAAGATCAACTACATATTTTATCCTAATCCGAGACATAACTATAAGTAGATTAAATCAAGACTTATAGTTTTGATCAACTAAACTTGACAAACAAGCTTGAGATAGCAACACTTGCTAGTTCGACCGAGCATTGCTCTAACAATCTCTCCCTTTGTCAATTTTAGTGACAAAACTATCAATACATATAAATTACAAAATAAATAAATTTTGTAACTTCTCATCCATAATGCTTGATTTCCTTGGTTCTTCAACATTCCTTGAATTCTTTGTCACTCCAAGTACTTCAGCGATTCTGAACGTGTTCAACTCAGCATCATTTTTGTTGAAGATTTGTAGCCATAACAATAAGAAAACATATGAAAAACATTTGTTCTCAATCATTGTTATACCGTGTCATAATATTATCACACAACATCAAAGTCCAATTGTATCATACTACGGTGATATGTATCGCTCCCCCTTAGTCAATACTTCATCTCACAACGAAAACCACCCCCCCTTACATAATGATCCGTAAACCATATGTATGTAGTGTGAACTACCAAATAATTATCCCTTTTTGTCAATATAAATTGGCAAAGGTACGAAAATTACGCGATCATAATGAAATTCTCACAGAGATAATTCATGACTAAAAGGGAACATATTAACTTTGTTTCGGTGATTTCACATAGTCGAAACTTAATGTATTCATCAAGGAGTTTATAAATATACAAGATAACTCCTACAATATTCCATAACCGCACTCCCCATAAAGATTTGGCAATTAATCACAAGTTCAATTAAGAACTCTCCCCCCATAAAATGGCATTCCCGAAAGAACAACAAGACCGACCTTACTTTTACAAGAAAAGAAGAATTTATTTGGACATTAAAAAATTGAATTTGTATCTAATAAACTCGAATAAATTAACCACAAGAGAACCCTATAGATTAATTTAATCAGAAATTCTCAACATAAGAAAACTTACGGAGCCATACAGTACTTTCATATAGAAGTGGATCAGGGAAAGATCAATACTGCGGAATATTTCAAAAGTTCATTCTATCTTTTATCAATATTTGTAAAGACACAATAGACTTAACTTTTGAACATATATGAGCTAATCATAGTTCACGGACGTAAACACACATATTCCATAAAATATTTTTACAATATATGAAACCAATAAAGATTAATACTGCAAAATCATCTTCCAAATAACTTAGAATCTAAATAAATAAATTTAAAAACATTACAAGATGAAAATCGTTGGCAATAGCTATGTGTAATCACAATATTTGTTATTCCAAACCCTAGTTATCCTTCTTAAACACAAGAATAAATTCTCATAAGAATTTTCCTAGACAAAATAATATTTCAGACTTCTTTGATAACTTCATACCTTTTCATGACTCTATCATAAAAGGTATTATCGATATCCTTGACCCTTTTGACCGTAGTAACTCCATGTTCATGAGTTAGAACATTCACCGTTCGATCAACAATGAGAGCAAGTTGCCTTCCCTTGATGCAATCAGAGATGAGCTTCTTCTGGTTCCATATCAAGACCTTTTGTTTTTCAAGGATTTTGGTCTGACCATCAATAAGATGATTTATTTGCAGTTGTAGGTTTGCAAAATTCGACCTTTGAATCATTCTGAAAGTGAATCAAATCCTTGAATGATTCAGCAATCCAAGAGTTGTACTCTTTCCTTGCAATCATCATCTTTAAGACAAGTTCTTGAACCGAACTACATCCTTTGATGTCTTCTTCTATATCAATATTAACCACTTCTTGAGAGCTTGAAGAATTCTCTATATTTTTTAATAGGGATAGAAAAATAATATAATATATAAATTAAAAAACTGGGGGTATAACAACCACACCTAATAATTCGCTTAGCAATCTGTATGGACAAACTTTAATATACTTTCCAGAGAATTAACTAGACAGTCAGACTCAATCTTAAGAAAGTATATCAAAGAGTTATATCTCAATTTCTCAATTCAATCCGTAATCAAACAAATATGAAGTTGCGAACCCGGTTGAATATTGAGAAATAACTTGAACGGTACCAAAGACCAATGTTCAAGTGCCAATCAATTTATATCAACAACCAAAGGTTGGATTATATAATTGATTGAACTTACACACAACCTGTGATATTTCAATTATATAAACAAATATAATACGGAAAAGAAATAACACAGACACCAGAAATTTTGTTAACGAGGAAACCACAAATGCAAAAAAACCTCGGGACCTAGTCCAGATTTGAACACCACACTGTATTAAGCCGCTACAGACACTAGCCTACTCCAAGTTAACCTCGGACTAGAATGTAGTTGAGCCCTAATCAATCTCACATTTATCAAGGTACAGTTTCGCTCCTTATGCCTCTGAATCTCAGCAGGACTCTGACCACTTGATTCCCTTAGCTGATCTCAACGACAACTAAGATTTGCTATAACCCAAAGTCAAATACTTTAATAAACAAATCTATCTCATACAGAAAAGTCTATTGAATAGATAAATATGTCTCCTATAGAAATACCTATGAGTTTAATTTTGTCTTTTTATAAATCAAGGTGAACATGAACCAATTGATACACCGGTCTTATATTCCCGAAGAACAGCCTAGTAATATCAATCACCTCATAATAATCTTAATCGTATGGTAGCGAAACAAGATATTGTAGAATCACAAACGATGATACGAAGATGTTTGTGACTACTTTTTATCTAGCCTACCGGAGAATAAATCTCGGGCGAATATTAGAGAAGATAACACTCAATCACGATAGAATAAATCAGGATCAGAACACTCTACTAAAAATAAAATAGTTTGGTCTGGCTTCACAATCCCAATGAAGTCTTCAAGTCGTTAACCTACAGGGTTTTGAAAAACACCTAAGGTTAAAGGAGAATCGACTCTAGTTGCAACTAGTATCACGCAGGAGGTATGGGGATTAGGTTTCCCAATTGTTAGAGTTCTCCTTTATATAGTTTTCAAATTAGGGTTTGCAATCTGATTTACCTTGGTAACAAAGCATTCAATATTCACCTTTAGATAAAAACCTAATTAGATTCAAGCTAATATCTTTCAACCGTTAGATCGAACTTAACTTGTTATGCACAAATGGAATGTGCTTTCATTTAGATAAGGGTAATCGTACATAAACATATGCACACAGTTGGTTCAACAATAGTTAACCGAAGTTAGCCATATGGTTCAACAATTGTTCATCTCAATTACAACTAGTTCAAATGAAACTAGTTATGGAGTTGTTCAGTTGTTTATATTCTCGTAGAAGTATACAATACACAATTGAAGCAAAATCGATTTTGATTCACTTGAATCAATTCATGAACATTATATCCATAGTTTGCAAAAGATTGCATTCCTTAATATGTAAATGTATTAGTTCATGAATAAATCGTTTTTAGAAGTTAACCTACTCGGGTACGCATACCTAAATAGCCGGACTGAGTTTGGGTTCACCAATATGCATACCGGTACGCATACCACCAACCTCACTTGAAATTCTAGAACTTGAAACTTACGACCATACGCATACCGGTATGCATACTTAAGTTCCCGGACTTTCACAAAACCAATCAGTACGCATACGGGTATGCATACCATGGTTTTCGGATATGGATAACATATATGCAAGTACGCACACTATGCTCTATCCAATCATGGTTAATCATTCTAAACTCCATTTTTAATCATTGAAATATTCTCGGAAGATGGGAATAGCTGTCTCACACAAACTATTAGCTTCAAAGCAATTTCAAGTGATCGAATGATCAATACGAAACATTCTGAGTCTAAATCAAATGATTGTCTCACACAAATCATGTAAGATGTTACAAGGTAATTTCCACATGATCATATTTTCACTTGCGTTAAGAACATAAGATGAACTTGGTTAAAGCAAAAGCTTACCAACACATATTTCGAGAAATATGTAAGCGAGTTAAACTCGGCTCGAAATATCAAAAGTGTATAAACTGAAACCTATATCGTTATACGACTTTTGTCTCAAGAAGGAGATAGAGTAGAAATAGACTTTCTGAGTGATAGATGAGTTCAAGTCTTCACATACCTTTTGTTGATGAAGTTCCACAAGATCGCATTAGTAGTTCTTCGTATTCAATCGATGAATGTCGTGAAGTCTAAAGCTCAACTACACAATCTATCCCAATCCGAGACTTAACCGTATATAGACTAGACTTATAGTTTTTGAAACTAAACTTGACAAACAATCTTGAGATAACAACGCTTGCGAGTTCGACCGAGCAATGATCTAACAATCTCGCCCTTTTTCAATTTTAGTGACAAAACTATCAATACATATGGATTAAAAAATAAATAAACTTTGTAGCTTCTCATCCAAATGCTTGATCTCCTTGGTTCTTCAACATTACTCGAAATCTTCGTTACTTCCAAGCACTCCATGATTCTTAAGGTGTTCAACTCAGCATCATAGTTGTTGAAGATCTGTATCTATAACAATATATAAAAATAAGATGTTTACGTATTGTTATACAGTGTCATAGTAAGACATGATACACTATCAACACAATTAAGTTGTGCTGGGATGAACAATAATTTTTCCATCATAACCTTCTTGAATGGAATTCTTAGAACCCTATTTCACATACAGTTTATACCGTATTTTTTTCTCTAGTGGTCTAATCTGTTCTTTGGAAATTAACTTCTTTGGAGAAGAGATGAGATGAGATTACATACCTCAGAAGACTTATGAACAAGTTTTAGCTTGTTTGCTAATCGATTTGTTCTCCATTGAAGTTTATTGACATATCTTATTTTATGTTTGTAGTTGTAGCACTTAGAGAGTTCATGGCCGGAAAAAGTACAATAAGAATATGTCAATGTGGAGGATGGTTCAGACACCACATCGGAGCAAGCTGCTAGAAAAAATGTGGTACCTGAAATATTATAATTAGATTTTCCAAAAGATAGAGAAAAATCCATTTTATCCTCCAAAGTGGTTGAAGTTTCTCCAGGAAGAATATCGAGGTTGATATATGTATTGTGTTAGAGCATTGCTCGGTTGAACCCACCAAGCGTTGGTATGTCAAGTTTGGTTGTCATATTTTAGTGAACTAAAACTCATTTAAGAGTCGCTTGATTTAAATGTACTAGAGTCAACTTCGTATAGGTTATCTTGAAAGTATTAGGGTGAGACATTACAAGTATTGCGAAGACTTGAAAAAGTGAAGAAGTACGGAGCTACAACGACAACATCATCCTTCCACTTGAGGTTAGTGATATTTGACTTGAACTGTTTCATTCCCTAATGTATCTTTCAAGTCGTGCATATTGAAAACATAAAATTGCGAAGCATGAACACTCTAGATAGACATAGTATTAAGGAATACAATATGAAGTTTCTTGCTTAACCGTTAAACTTTGTATATAAGACATTGACATAGTCGTATGAATGTTATTGTGATTATGTATGGGTATGAGTTGAGGATTTCATCCTAGGAAACAATGTTTTTACAAGTGTTTTAAGGAAGTAAGTTCATGATATGTGTTGTGAACCGAAAAGGAAATCGCCAGGCGTTATTGGGGATGTTTTTCATTGCATATCTTATGAACGACCAATATGTGTGATTAGTATAACCGCTCATGACTTGTTTGTGTTCTTGGTAAAACTATTCACATGAGCCCTGACTTATGTATTGGTATGACTTTTATTAGTGAAACCGATCTTAAGTAATCACCTGGGGTATGATCGGGTTGTGAGTGTCTGAACTTATTACTAGGATAAGGGGAACCGATCCTAGTAAGAGGTGCAGTACATCACAAGGGGAACCGATCCTTGTATGAGGTGCAACAAGGTTTATGGAAGAAAGGGAAACCGATCCTATGAACATATGCAACACGTTTTTGGGAAGGTGGAACCGATCCTATGGACATGTGCAGTGCATACAAGTTAGATACCAAATATATGTGGGGAACCAATCCTAGTACCTAGTCAGCCATATCTTTGGTAAGCTAGTGTAACTATGCACAATACTCAAATGGAGGTAGAACCGAAACTTGCATTGGTAGAACCGTAAACCCATGAGTTGTGATTGAGTGGTACTTGATCAATCACATAGTTCTTGAAAGTCAGATGAACCAATTTTAAACTTGTTTGGAAGTGCGGTAAATCGGTTTCAAGTGAGCAAGCATAGAAAAGACTTGCAAGAGTAAGATGTCGACATACTTTGAACACGGTGCATTAATGCTTATTCTATATTGTTCAAAGATATTCTTTAACGGCTAAGAAGGAAGTAAATCCCAAAATCGAATTTAAATAAGTTGAGAATCTTTTTAATTAAGGGTTTTTAATTATATATGGAAAATAAGAATTAGTAATGTGCATTTACTAGTTAAAGATTTTCCAAGGAGATTTCGATCATATTTTTGGACAGTGCATTCACAAGAATTATGAAAACCGAATTTGGGTTAATATGGAAAAATATCTTGAGTATATTTTCGGTTTTGGAAATTCCTTGGTGTCCAAACTTCCTTGTCTATAAATACTTTATGTTTGCATTTCTAGCAAACTAATCCTGTGTAATATTAGACTTACTCTTTTGTCTTTGTTACTGGTGAAGCCGCCTATCAGAGAGAAGAGTAATCTAATTAGGTGAAATTTCTTACGGCCGTTCAATTTAAAGTCTTATTTGGGATTGAGAAGCTTTAGCGCGACCCGTTGGTGGGAAACTAGATATTGCGGTTTATCTTTAGTTTTCGTATTGATTTGGTTGACTAACGGTGGTTGAACTTTGATTGCACCTAGTTTGTTTATGCTTGAGAATCTTCTCTTTTGATATAAGATTCACTCAAACTAGTTCAAGGTTTCGACATGGATATTTAGACTGTTGTTAGATCTAAAGACGATCTTGTGATAATCCATTTTTAACAGACTCCGTTCCGTGTGTGATTGATCACAAGAGATTCAAGTAGTTGTGTGCAGGTGTTTATTGAAGATCTAAGAATATTTGATGACAAAAAAGATATTGAATATTTCTGACTTGGTTTTTACAATCTTTGGTGTGCACAATACTTTTATGGGAAAAATAGGATCCGACTATAATTGATTTATCCTTTTGGGTATTTTGATTGAGTAGTTGAGGAAGATCGTCATAAATATGTTTCCTTGTGATTAAAGGTATTGGTTGGCTTAATCTTAACGATTGACTTTGGGTGATTGAATATAAGATAGATCTTGGAACCTGGCAAAGGAGTTTATGTTAAGATAAACAAGGGAACCTTTGCGCAACTCATATCACTTGGTTGAAGAGAGTTGATACCAAACATATTTGTTGTTCCTTTAATATTTGGAATACGATCCAAGGGAATTGGCCCAAGTACGTGACTTGTTTACAGGTTGGAGGCGTGAAAATACAGACGGAACTAGGTGAACTATAGTTTTAGTTGCTTGGTCTCAACTATACGAAGTTGGTTTATTTTGTATAACGGCTTAATCCTGAGAATATTCAATTCTGGACTAGGTCCCGGGGTTTTTCTGCATTTGCGGTTTCTTCGTTAACAAAATCTTGCTGTGTCATTTACTTTATATTTCCTCATTATAATTATTTTATTATAAGTAAAGTAAATTTCACAAACTTTAATTCATATTTACTTGATACGTGAATCCTATTGAGTTTGGTTAAGTCCGAACCTTTGTATCAAGTAAACACACTTTGTTATTGTATCGTCTCAATCTCATATCCATAGACAATCACTTTCGGGGAAAGGACTTATAGGAAGGAAAAGTAATATCTTGAGGTATATTTGGGGTACCCTCGCCTTTTCATATTGCTACAATTATCAAAACCAATATTTTTACAAAGGAGTGCAACACTTGATTTTTCGTCTTCATTAGAATCATAGTGATCAGACATTTCATCAAGACCTTTGTTTCCAATGTATTTTCTACCGTTTGGATACTCATTTGCAAAATGACCAAAACCTTTACACTTGAAGCACTGTGGCATAACCTCGTCACCACTATCGTCAGTATCCCTGTTTTTAGGAGAAACACGATTATGAGGTTTAACTGATGACTTAGGTTTATCTCTGGTGTATCGTTTACTTCTCTTCAAAAGAAGATCTCTAAACTGTCTTGTGATTAAAGAGACTAACTTGTCAATATCTTCA
This sequence comes from Papaver bracteatum, assembly GCA_023529315.1. Taxonomy (NCBI): domain Eukaryota; kingdom Viridiplantae; phylum Streptophyta; class Magnoliopsida; order Ranunculales; family Papaveraceae; genus Papaver; species Papaver bracteatum. The sequence goes on from JAJJWX010000713.1 coordinate 256,292, forward strand.
TCTGATGAATCAATATCAGAAGGATCATCTTCAGGGATGCCAACACTTTTTCATTGTCAAGTAATTTAGTTTTCTTTTGTGCTTTGAAAGAAATATCCTTTTTAGATTTGGATACATGCTCGTGATCACAGATCTTTAACTTCCCAACCAGAGTATTTCTTAATAAAGTATTAAGTTTATTTCCTTCAACGATGACATGTTTCTTAGAGTCGTATTTGGCTGGCAACGATTTTAGAATTTTCATCACAATGTCCTTTTCAGGAATAGTCTAACCGAATGCAAAATATGCATTAACAATTTCAGACACTTTGTGATGAAACTCATCAAATGAATCCTCATCATCCATACGAAGGTTTTCCCATTCGGAACATAGATTTTGAAGCCTAACTTCTTTCTCAGAGGAATTTCCTTCGAATACAGTTTCTAATATATCCCAGGCATCTCTAGCCTTAGTGCACGTAGTCACATGGTGTTGAAAATCTGTGGTAATGACATGTATTCTAGCATTTAAACCATCAGAGTTTTGCTTTGCAGCAAGAATTTCATTAGGTTCATATATACCAATATCCTTCGCAATAGAGACACCATCTATTGTAACCATTGGAGGATCATAGCCATTAACAACATAAACCCATGTTTGGAAATCACGCGCTTGAAGAAAGGCACGCATAGCAATTTTCCACCATGAGTAATTTGAGCCATCGAAGACTGGTGGTACGTTTATAGAGATAACACCTCTGTCTAGTGAGCAAGCATGGAAAAGACTTGCAAGACTAAGATGTCGTCACTCTTTGAACATGATGCATTAATGCTTATTCTATATTGTTCAAAGATATTCCTTAATGGCTAGGAAGGAAGTAAATCCCAAGATCGAATTTAAATAACTTAAGAATCTTTTTAATTTAATTATATATGGAAAATAAGAATTAGTAATGTGCATTTGATAATTAAGGATTTTCCAAGGAGATTTCGATTATATTTTTGGACAGTGCATTCACAGGAATTATGAAAACCGAATTTGGGTTAATATGGAAAAATATCTTGAGTATATTTTCGGTTTTGGAAATTCCTTGGTGTCCAAACTCCATTGTCTATAAATACTTTGAGTTTGCATTTCTAGAAAACTAATCCTGCGTAACATTAGACTTACTCTTTTGTCTTTGTTACTGGTAAAGCCGCCTATCGGAGAGGAGAGTAATCTAATTAGGTAAAATCTATTACGGCTGCTCAATTTAAAATCTTCTTTGGGATTGAAAAGCTCTAGCGCGACCCGTTGGTGGGAAACTAGATAATGCAGTTTATCTTTAGTTTTCGTATTGATTTGATTGACTAACAATGGTTGAACTTTTATTGCACCTAGTTTGTTTATGCTTGAGAATCTTCTCTTCTGATATAAGATTCACTCAAACTAGTTCAAGGTTTCGACATGGATCTTTAGATTGTTGTTAGATCTAAAGATGATCTTGTGATAATCCATTGTTTACAGACTCCGTTCCGTGTGTGATTGATCACAAGAGATTCAAGTAGTTGTGTGCAGGTGTTTATTGAAGATCTAAGAAGATTTGAAGACAAAGAACATATTGAAGATTTCTGACTTGTTTTTTACAATCTTTGGTGTGCACAATACTTTTTTTGGGAAAAAGAGGATCCAATTAATAATCGGTTTATCCTTGTGGTAGATTGGATTGATTAATTGAAGAAGATCGGCATCAATACGATTCCTTGTGATTAGAGGTATTGATTGATTGGATTAATCTTAACGATTACCTTTGGGTGATTGAACATAAGATAGATCTTGGAGCCTGGCAAAGGAGTTTATGTTAAGATAAACAAGGGAACCTTTGCGCAACTCATATCACTTGGTTGAAGAGAGTTGATACCAAACAGATTTGTTGTTCCTTTACTACTTGGAATACGAACCAAAGGAATTGGTCTAAGTACGTTACTTGTTTACAGGTTGGAGGCGTGGGAATACAGACGAAACTAGGTGAACTATAGGTTTAGTTGCTTGATCTCAACTATACAAAGTTGTCTTATTTTATATAGCGGCTTAATCCCGAGAGTATTCAATTCTGGACTAGGTCCCGGGGTTTTTCTGCATTTGCAGTTTGCTCATTAACAAAATCTTGCTGTGTCATTTACTTTATATTTCCACATTATAATTATTTTATTATAATTAAAGTAAATTGCACAAACGTTAATTCATATTTACTTGATACGTGAATCCTATTGAGTTTGGTTAAGTCCGAACCTTTGTATCAAGTAAACACACTTTGTTGTTGTATTGTCTCGATCTCGTATCCATAGACGATCACACAAAGTGTGAACCGATTTGTTGTATTGTCTCGACTCAGTCCATAGACAATCACTTTCGGGGAAAGGACTTATACGAAGGAAAAGTAATAGCTTGAGGTATATTTGGGGTACCCTCGCCTTTTCAAAAAAGAAATAACACAAACACTAGAAATTTTGCTAACGAGGAAACCGAAAATGTAGAAAAACCTCGGGACCTAGTCCAGCTTTAAACAATATACTGTATTAAGCCACTACAGATACTAGACTACTATAAGTTAACTTTGGACTGGAATGTAGTTGAGCCCTAACCAAGTCTCACACCGATTAAGGTACAGTCGCGTTCCTTTTGCCTATATAACCATGCCAGATTTTTGATTCCCTTAGATGATCTCACCCACAACTAAGAGTTGCTACGACCAAAATTCGAAGACTTATAAACAAATCTGTCTCCCACATATAAGTCTATTCTGATATATAATTTTTTCTTCCACATAAATACCTACGAAGTTTTTGTTCCATCGTTGATAAATCAAGGTGAATAGGAACCAATTGATAATTCGGTCTTATACTCCCGAAGAGCATCCTAGAAATATCAATCACCTCATAATAACTTAAGTATATGGTAGTAGAAGAAGTTATTGTTGAATCACAGAAAATGAGACGAAGAGCTTTGTGATTACTTTTTTATATCTTACCTATCGGAGATAAATCTCGACAAAATCTTAGAGAAGATAATACTCAATACGGTAGAAAAAGTAAGATTAGAATACACAACTACAAAGAAAATAGTTGGATCTGGCTTCACGAATCCCAAATGAAGTCTTCAAGTCATTAACCTATAATGGTTTTTGGAAAAACCTAGGTTAAAGGAGAATAGACTCTAGTTGCAACTAGGAAACAGGAAAGTGTCGGGATTAGGTTTTCCAGTTGCCATAGTTCTCCCTTTTATAGTCTTTCAAATCAGGGTTTTCTTACAACCAAAGCTAAGATAACTTAGTAACAAAGCATTCAATAAGATGAAATCCTGATTTAAGATTCAAGCTAAGGTTGCTTAAAACTAGAGCAATATCTCTCCACTATTAGATGGTGTTAGCTTGTTATACACAAATGAAATAAACCTTCATTTAGATTTGGGTAAACATACCTAAACGTGTATATTGAGTTAACTCAATAACAATTAACCGAAGTTAGCCATATGAAAACTTTTGTTTAAACCACATTCATCTAACACTTCTAGATCAAATATGATGATCAATCAATCATGAAAGATAATCAAATGAATCTAATTGTGTTTCACATAGTGTTGTTCATTTGTTCAGTATCTCATAGAAATATACATGAACCAATTGAAACAAAATCGGATTGATTCGTAATCGTGCAAAGTACTTATATAAGAATCAATTCATGAACATTAGCCACAGTTTACAAAGATTGCATTCCTTAATTCATAAGTGTATTTGTTCATGAGTATGAAAAACATACTTGACCGATTTTAGAACTTTAACCACTGAGTTTGCAAACAGGTACGCAAACTATAGTTTCCGGACTTTGGTCTTGTCCAACCATTTTCAAACGGGTACGCAAACAGCTGTCCTGGACCTAACTCATGTAGAACTAGGGGTGTCAATGGATGAATATCCGTCAGATATTTGGAAATCTGTATCCGATAGGTTAAGCGCTATCGGATATTCGATATCCAATAATATCCTATAGAAAATCAAAATCATATATGGATTCCTATAGGCTAAGCTATCGGATATCGGATATTTATCCGATAATATTTGATTATGATAAAAAAATGTTAAAAACCCTGAAAAAACATGTTTATAATTGAAATTTAAGTTCAATTTCTTAAACATTTTTCATCGGATATCGGATATTTTTCCTTACTCTTCTACTCAACTCTAATATGGTTAGGGTAAATCACTAATAAGTCCTTGTTCTATCGGATATCGGATATTAACAATTCAGATGAAGCCTAATCTGATTCTGATATATTAAGGAATACATATCCGATAAAATCCGATCCGATATTCGATAAAATGAATAAAATCCTATATGATCTCGAATACTCGGAAATGGATTCCTGATATCGGACAGATATTGACAGGCCTATGTAGAACCGTTCGCATACTAGGTATGCAAACAAGGTTCCCGAACCTAAATCATTCTAAAACAATATGCATACTAGGTACGCATATTGTGTTGTATCCAGACAAAGGTTTTTGTTTAAAACTCCCATTTCAATCATTGAAACATCCTTCAAAGATGACAATAGCTGTCTCACACAAACAATTAGCTTACAAGTAATTTTTAAGTGATCGAATGATCAATACGAAACTTTCCAAGTCGACATCAAATGATTGTCTCACACAAATTATATAAGATATTTCAAAGAAATTTCCACATGATCATATTTTGACTTATTATTTAGTTTCCAACAAATAAATTGTTTCTAACTAAGCTCATCAAGAATAATGACGAGCGTAGCTAAAGCAAAAATCTTTTAACTCGTATTTCGAGAAACAGATAAGCGAGATAAACTCGGCTCGAAATATCAAATGTGTACAATATAAAAGTCTATATAGCTATACGACTTAGTCTCATTAGGAGATAAAATAGAATAGACTTCTGAGTGATAGATAAGTTTTAGCCTCCACATACCTTTTGTTGATGAAGTTCCTCCAAGCTCTCCTCAATAGATCTCTGTCTTCAATCGATGAACGCTGTGAAGTCTAAATCTCAACTACAAATTCTATCCTAATCCGAGACATAGCTATAAGTAGACTAGAAATCAAGACTTATAGTTTTGATCAACTAAACTTGACAAATAAGCTTGAGATAGCCACACTTGCGAGTTTGACCGAGCAATGCTCTAATAAGGTTGATCCAAGTCAATTAACAACCCAAAGCGAAGTTTTAGAGAAAGACGGTGGACCAAGTCAACAACCAACACAAGGTGTGGGTGAAGGCGAACAACCGGTAGAAGGAGATCAATATGAGAATAAAGTAGTCATAATAAAAGGTTCGCACCTTCCTCATTCTGATGACATGATACCTGACCTTGATCATGGTAAAATTTGGGGTCAAGAAGACGATCCGAGAATACTATTTGTCTATAAGGACACGTGGGATCGTACTATCCATCAAACCTATATAAGAATTTTTATCGTGTGCTGCTAAGTGCATATTTTGCATATATTTAGTGTCGAATCCATGCTAGTAATTGCTTATATTCTTGCAAATTATTGTATATTACGTTTGTTTTGTTTTGTTTTGTTTTGTTTATATTTGCTAGGTGAATCATCCAAAAGAAGTAAATTTGCATTTCATTGTGCAATAAAAGAAGTAAGCTACAAACGGAGAAGGGCCAAAGACCAAGTAGAGCTCGTTCTAATCTAGGAGTTCTTTATATCATCGTGAAGAGGATGAAAAGACGAAGCAAATGGCGAAAGAATCGAGTAAATCCGACGTCATATGAAGATTCTAGAAGCATTTGAAGCAAGCCAAAGTTGACGTACAAGACTGAACTATCAGTCCTACAAAACTGAAAGTCGAAAGGTGATTTCTAAAGGCACCCAGTATTATTACTCAGGGAGCCACCATATTCTTCATGCATTATCGCAATTCAGGGAACGGTGATGAAATAATGTATGGTTATGTTTGAAGGAGGAGTTGGTTGGTTCATGGAGTTGGAGCTCGACGGTGATGCGGAATGAAGGAATGAAGGAATGATGATGGCAGTTGATGAACTCGAGTTTGCCATGGAAGCCGAGAAGTAGTTGGCAATAATAATGAACATGAGTTGAAGCTGTGATCATCTCTATGATGGAACTAACGGAGAATGGTGTCGGTTTGAGTTTACAGGGTATGGAGATGGTAATGGGTGTTTGCTGTCATTGGAAGTGTAGCGCCCCCTAAGCTAGCAGCTGACTAATCCAAGAGATAAACTAAATAAGAGGCACCAAAAACTAAAACATTTACTTAAACAATCAATTAAGAAAAAATGCTACAAAACTTAACCCAAAACTAGCCCCGCTCAGAAATATATACATACAAGAACTCGTCTCAAATGATACATATACAATAGTCATTTGGTTTACAAATACAATAAGCAATATACCAAACATAGTAAAAGTTAATCAACTAACGAAATCAACCCTTGAAGCTTTCGTTGTGCAACTTTAATCTGTCTCTGAAATTGAAAGTGGGAAAGGGTGAGCACATCATTTTCTAATTCTACCAGACTATAAAACTTCACATAATACATTGAATTCAAGTAAAACTCCACAATTCAATCACGAGAACAAACTTAGATTACCTGCAAAAATGCAGTTACAAGCTTTCTCTAGAGAGGTTCAACTTAACACCTTCATCTAACCTTCATCCCTATATCACAGTCACATAACATCCAATTCAACTTATTTAGTAATAACTTTTGTAAATTCACTACAACTTAACTCTTCCATGCAACTGATATAGTCCAATTAACATTACCAGAATCTATGTTCCTGCAATATAGCTCAACTCATTTCAACTCTTCTTCTTCCTTTTCAGTTATAACTGTCCAGTTCAACAACATCATCAGATTTTTGTTCTTTAAATTCAGTATCATCCTTTCCACTAATACCATTAACTTTATCACTACCAACAACAACTCATAACATCATATCCACCACATCCCATTCAACAGATCAACCACCCGCAACTTCAGTTAAATAATTCAACTACAAACTTTCACGGCCTTACTCAATTCAGCTCATATCATCACCACCAACAAGACATATTCATCCCTGCCATTCTGGATATACTTAATTACAACTACATCTTCAGTACATATCAATTCAATATCACCACAGAACATACATTTCCAGAACATCCATATCTGCTCAACCAAGCATACCCCATTTGGTTCTGATTACATACACTATCTAGCGTATATCCATATCATCTCCAACTCCAGCAAAACACAAAATTCATCATACACAACAAACAATCTCAATCTGACATTCCCAATAAACTTCAACCACCAACATATACGACAACAACAAACACACCAGATCAATCACATCTTCCCAACCTGCTAGTCAATACACAAACCTAATCTAGGACCATAGTTCTATTTCACACCCACTTCAAATCTCAATTCATTAATAAACTCAAAAAACTTAATGAACTGAAAAACTTTAACTAAGTTTACTAAGAGTAAATAATTACCTCAAATCAGTTCAACACAGGCAACTGAGGTCAGGTTATTTCTTCCTTTGTCTCAATTGAACAACCACCTCAAAACTATAAACACCCAAAAATCTTCATCACCCTCAGTAGTTCACCAAAAACTCTAGAACTTCTCAAATCATCACACCCAGCCTTCAATTTTATCTTGACTATCTCCCAAATCGAATCTTCAATCGATATCCAAGACCCTAGTTCTTAACTTAGGTAAGAACATGAAACCCTAACTCACTGATTCTTCAATGATTTGTCACTGAATCAACTTCAAAATTACAATTAAACATCAACCCATTGTTCTTCATCTAACGGCAACCCAATTCACCTCTCAATTTCATACCAAACCCTAACTTCACGATCACTGTTCTTGACCTTCTATCTCTGTAATTTCTCAATTCCTTATTAATTCCTCTATCAAAACATTACCATGATCTAATTCTTCATCTCTTGAGACTCATCCATATCTCTTAAACAAAAACCCGAAATTGAATCCTTTAATTCATCTTTTCATTGAATCTGAAACATATATCCTAATCAACACCACCACCAATAGTTACTTCTTAATCCATCTCTTATTTATCTGATTTACTTCGATATCATTACACGCAACTCATAGACACTCTGCAGAAATCGAACAGAAGAAAAGAGAGGAAGACGGAAGAAGAAGAAGAAATAAGAAGAAAAGAAAGAGAAAGAATAAGATAAAATGGCTTTCTCTCACGCACGAATTTGAGATAAGACCAAAGAGATTTACTATACACCCACTCAGCTGGATAAGGGCCGCCCCAGTCGGTCCAATGTAAAAACAACTATTTTCCTTTCAAGCAAAACTGATGATATCTTCTCCGTCTGGTATCCGAATGACACGTTCGAGTAGTCTATTTCGCATAACTTTTTGAGACCTATTCACTGATACTAGTTTCGTATCTAGGTCGTTGTTAGATTAATTCCTATTAATTAACATTCGTATTAAACTAATCGAGTCATTATCAACTAAATCAACACTTGACCATAGCGTTGACGAGCTTGAGGGTCTTTACATTCTCCCCACCTTATACATTTTTGTCCTAGAAAATCAAACCATCCTTCTGGTCTTCAAATACTCCCCATCTTATACAATAACCCCATCTCTTGTCTAAGCGCAAATAACATAAAACAAAGTATAAACCTAAATGGCTTTATACAACTAAAATTTGTGGCTCTAGGTTCAAAATACTAATTTCCATTTCAATAAGTTACTGGTTCTAATTACGAGAGAAAATACTCTATACTAAAGTTTCTAAGTAAAAATTGGGATCTATCAGTCCACTAATAGAAGCAAGTTCTCCTTTTACAAATGGTAATCCATGCATGTAGTTTCCCTGTCTAGGCTGATCAGACCTGACAATGCTTTCCTACGGCCAAAATACAGCACCAACATATCGGAATTACAAACCTCACTATTCCCCAGTGCTGGATTAACTAAGTATTAACTTAATATGATTTAGATTTTGAGTCTGCATGAAGTTTTAACATGTCTTAATAGTCTTTAGATTTTCCTATTAATGATAAGTATCTTATTCATAGGCCAATTTATTGTCCTTTAAGGTCTAATTTTGTTCTAAGCATTCAAGTACTATGCATATTACTTCATGTGCATTTTAGTGATTTAGTGAATCATTTATTGAACTATTAATAATCTAGGTATAAGATCGTTCACAAGTTTAATCTTTATTCTGTGCCTTATATGACCTCACGTTCTTTTATTCCTACTTTATAAGTCTTATTTATCTATCTGGTTTAAAAGCAAAACACATAATTCTAATTTGTTATTAGTTAACTTTGCAAAACTTAATCGTAGATACGCACTAATAATTTTCCATTGCTATTTAATCATAATCATTATATTATCGCTATATATTTGTTAATGAGATTTTAATTTAAGTTATACTCAAGATAATACTAATTTAAATTCTATCAGTTTATGTTTGTCATACTAATTTTTCATTTCAAAAGACGATTGAATATATTTATGAAGAGGGATTCTATTAGTATACGAATTTATTTTCTTTTAATCCTAATATTACAATAAACATCCGAATAATATAATTACTATTTCACGTATACTTGTTTCATATTAAAGATTTATTAGATCATTCATTAGCCTAAAGACAATTTTGGTACAAGATTTCTAACGAGCTGAGTCTTTTAATTTTATACATTATATATCTTCTTACATCTAACGCCTAATATGTATTATATTAACTATCTAGTTTAGACGCAAACATATATTCCTGATTTGTCATTAGTTGAATTTACAAGACTTAATAGTTAATCATAATTATTATTACATAATTACTATTTTTTTATTGGTATATATCCTTATCGAAAAGTTTAGGTATTTTAAGTATAATACGATACTAATTGATAAATGCTAACATTATTCTATTAAAATTATTATTACTTTTATTATCATCTATAATTACTATTATAATATTTTTGTTATTAATGTTGATGGTCGAACTATGATTCTAACTACTCTAAGAAATATTATTGAGTCCCAAAAATATTATTAACATTTATGTAATTATAGTTTGTTTACTCTTCATAAGTCGATGTGTTCATTAAATTTCCATGTGAGTTACAAGTTCTATCAATAATACTAACCTCACTATTACTATAGTATTAGATTGTTTATGTGTGCATACTTTTTAAATTAATTATTCACAATCCTTATTAGCTAAAGTTATTGGTGTGCCCGACAATTTTTACTTAATTACACATACAAACAATCAATCAAACAAAAAATTCATTTAAATATTTATAGCTTTTAGTGATTAAGATTTATCTAACAACCCAACCCAGTTCTAAACTAATCTATTTCACTAACTGGCACTGGCTATTCCTATTGTTTCCCATATAAGATCTAATAATGAGCTCTGATACCAATATTGTAGCGCCCCCTAAGCTAGCAGCTGACTAATCCAAGAGATAAACTAAATAAGAGGCACTAAAAACTAAAACATTTACTTAAACAATCAATTAAGAAATCTGCTACAGAACTTAACCCAAAACTAGCCCCGCTCAGAAATATATACATACAAGAACTCCTCTCAAATGATACATATACAATAGTCATTTGGTTTACAAATACAATAGGAAATATAACAAACATAGTAAAAGTTAATCAACTAACGAAATCAACCCTTGAAGCTTTCGTTGCGCAACTCTAATCTGTCTCTGAAACTGAAAGTGGGAAAGGGTGAGCACATCATTTTCTAATTCTACCAGACTATAAAACTTCACATAATACATTGAATTCAAGTAAAACTCCACAATTCAATCACGAGAACAAACTTAGATTACCTGGAAAAATGCAGTTACAAGCTTTCTCTAGAGAGGTTCAACTTAACACCTTCATCTAACCTTCATCCCTATATCACAGTCACATAACATCTCATTCAACTTATTTAGTAATAACTTTTGTTAATTCACTACAACTTAACTCTTCCCTGAAAATGATATAGTCCAATTAACATTACCAGAATCTATGTTCCTGCAATATAGCTCAACTCAGTTCAACTCTTCTTCTTCCTTTTTAGTTATAACTGTCCAGTTCAACAACATCATCAGCTTTTTGTTCTTTAAATTCAGTATCATCCTTTCCACTAATACCATTAACTTTATCACTACCAACAAAAACTCATAACATCATATCCACCACATCGCATTCAACAGATCAACCACCCGCAACTTCAGTTAAATAACTCAACTACGAACTTTCGCGGCCTTACTCAATTCATCTCATATCATCACCACCAAAAAGACATATTCATCCCTGCCATTATGGATATACTTAATTACAACTATATCTTCAGTACATATCAATTCAATATCACCACAGAACATACATTTCCAGAACTTCCATATCTGCTCAACCAAGCATACCCCATGTGGTTATGATTACATACACTATCTAGCATATATCCATATCATCTCCAACTCCAGCAAAACACAACATTCATCATACACAATAAACAATCTCAATCTGACATTCCCAATAAACTTAAACCACCAACATATACGACAACAACAAACATACCAGATTAATCACATCTTCCCAACCTGCTAGTCAATACACAAACCTAATTTAGGACCATAGTTCTATTTCACACTCACTTCAAATCTCAATTCATTAATAAACTCAAAAAACTTAATGAACTGAAAAACTTTAACTAAGTTTAGTAAACAATTAGCTCAAATCAGTTCGACACAGGCAACTGAGGTCAGGTTCTTTCTTTCTTTGTCTCAATTGAACAACCACCTCAAAAATATAAACACCCGAAAATATTCATCACCCTCAGTAGTTCACCAAAAACTCTAGAACTTCTCAAATCATCACACCCAACCTTCAATTTCATATTGACTATCTCCCAAATCGAATCTTCAATCGATATCCAAAACCCTAGTTCTTAACTTAGGGAAGAACATGAAACACTAACTCACTGATTATTTAATGATTCGTCACTGAATCAACTTCAAAATTACAATTAAACATCAACCCATTGTTCTTCATACAACGGAAACCCAATTCACCTCTCAATTTCATATCAAACCCTAACTTCACGATCATTGTTCTTGACCTTCTATCTCTGTAATTTCTCAATTCATTATTAATTCTTATATCAAAACATTACCATGATCTAATTCTTCATCTCTTGAGACTCATCCATATCTCTTAAACAAAAACCCGAAATTGAATCCTTTAATTCATTTTTTCATTGAATCTGAAACATATATCCTAATCAACACCACCACCAACAGTTACTTCTTAATCCATCTCTTATTCATCTGATTTACTTCGATATCATCACACGCAACTCATAGACACTCTGCAGAAATCAAACATAAGAAAAGAGAGGAAGTCGAAAGAAGAAGAAGAAATAAGAAATAAGAAGAAAATAAAGAAAAATAACAAGAGAAAATGGCTTTCTCTCACGCACGAATTTGAGATAAGACCAAGAGACCGCCCAGTCGGTCCAATGGAAAAACAACTATTTTCCTTTCAAGCAAAACTGATGATATCTTATCCGTTTGGTACCTGAATAACACGTTCGAGTAGTCTATTTTGCATAGCGTTTCGAGACGTATTCACTGAAACTAGTTTCGTATCTAGGTCGTTGTTAGATTAATTCCTATTAATTAACGTTCGTATTAAACTAATCGAGTCATTATCGACTAAATCAACACTTGACCGGTCTAATAGCGTTGATGAGCTTGAGGGTCTTTACAGGAAGTTGGCTGTGGAGTTGGGTAAGATGCTGAAGACAAATATATGGCTTGCTGCCATTGTTAACTGTGACTGGATGGATATCGATCGAGAAGGTGAAGCTTGCTGGCATGGTAGGTTTATGTTCATTATTCGATGGTTGTTTACAAGGTTTGGAGAAGTTGAGAATCTCATGAAGGTTAAGGTACAACGAGAGACGCAAGTGGAGCTTTGGCAATGGAAGAGATAACGGTAATTACTGTTGGAAGAGAATGAACATGAGCTATTGAGCATTATCCAGATTTTCGGTGACTGACTGTTGATCGAGTAATGAAAGTTGGAAACGAGATCGACTATATGGAAGTGTTAAAATGGAGAGAACTCGAGTTATATTACAGGGAGACGAGAATGATAAGGAGTATGAAGCTGCTGGTTGGATGCTGCAACAGTGGGTTGTGATCGGTTTAGCTTATGAAACTTTTATAGACAATAAGGGAAGTAATGATGAAGGTGGCACTCCAGAGAATACAACGATGAGAATGATGGCAGGTTCAGGAAGTTATGAGTTTGAGGTCGAAACAGAGAAGTTGGAGCTCCGACTTGAAGTTCTGTGGCATGGAAAAATTGGGTTCAAGAAGTAAGGAGAATTTACGATTGAGTATACCTAGCCGTAATTGAAGATAAGATTTAGAATGAAACATCCAGAAGAATATACGGACGGAAAGTCCTAGCCGTATAAGAGAAGAAGGAATATACTGTCAGTTCCGCAGAATTGACAGGACAATGGTCGCAAACTAAAGAACAATTGGGCTAGGCTTTACTGTTCCTGACCGAGCCCATAAAGGATGTTGGACGTGTGGTTAGCTATGTTACACGATTTTGACCAGTTTTGAGCATGACCTAGTTAGGCTAGTTTGGGAGTTTTAGCGACCACTCGCACAAAATTTGAGGACGGGCACTTCTACACTTAGATATACCTATATAAGAAATAAGAAAAACTTCTTAACCTAATAATATCTCTACACATCTCATAATACACTTTTATTCTTCATTCATATTTTAGGGTTTACCACTTTAGGGGGAAACCGGGAAATAATGTAATCATGAGAAGCTAAATTTTATTGATTAGGATGAATTCAAAGTTCCGGGCGTGAAGCTTAATAATTATACAAGTTTATTCGAAGTTTTTATCATATTATCGATTGTATTTTCTATATATAGGGTTTATGATTGATTACTAGATTGTCCAAGTGTACAATTGGATTAATATTTTGATCATTCTAATGCTAGTAGAAGTTGGGTGATAAGTGTATTAGTCAAACAACTCTCTACACAAGTATAAATTGTGAGATCTTACAGAGGGATTCTGTGGAGAAATTGCGAGTGAAGACAACATCAACAAGTGAACCTTGACCTAAGAGTTTAACTACTGGGATCAACCTAAATCACAAATCCTAAAGTATTCAGTTGGATTACACCTTGAGTGATCTACTACTTGGTGGTTCGGTTGGATAGAATATGATATTGGAGAGCTTCTGTATCCGTGGTATAAGGAATTTTGGGGATATCACTGATTTAGCTGCTATTATACGGTTGGTGATATATGATTCTTACGGAAGGTAAATGAGTATACTATGCAAGTCAACGTTTGGTAACGACGAATGACTCTTAATCATCTTTTCATCTTATTGTTTATTATTATTTTAATTATTCAGCAAACCCACTTTTCTTTTATTATTTCGCTGAACTAAATAACATATCAATTACACTGCTCTTCGTGGGAACAAACTTGAATTCCATTATATTATTTTAATTAGTGGAAAATATCTTGATTAATTTGTTGAGCCTATGACAGCCCATCAAATTTTGGCGCCGTTGCCGAGGAGCGGTTGCTAATTGATTTGTTATTTGTTTAGCTTGTTTTTAGATTTTTTCTTTTGTTCTTGTGAGTCGTCATGTTTCCTTATGGACATAACATGTATGGAGCATAAGACCAATCATCATATTATAGTGGTAATCAATTTGGTTTTCAATCTCAAAATTATGACAGCTACTAACCATTCCATGGGTATATTCAAAACCAATCTTTTGGCTATGATCAATATCCTACGGAACCTAATGGTTATTCTCATGCATATCAGCAACCTTATGACGGGTATGTAAGTGAAAAACTACAAGGATGGGGGGGGGGGGGGGTAGTTATGCTGCTAATCAAGATTCTTCTAGTCTTACAGATCTAATGTACCGATTTATGGATAATATGGATCGGGAAAATCAAAAGTTGGACAAGCACATTCAAATGATGGATGAACGCAACCAAACTATGGAAAATTATGCTCCTAAAGATAGTTCTTCTGCTCTCGAAGATCTAATGCACCAATTTATGAATAGTTTGGATCGGGAAAACCAACAGCTGGATGAACACAACAAAAAGACTGAAGATACACTTCAAGAACTTCAAGAGGTTATTAACAACCTAAGAATAGAAATGGATCAAATTAAGAAGGGAATAACTAAGGAAGAAGTTTGGCCTCAAATACAAATCAATTCTGACGTTCCCATGATCAATAATGGATATACGATTCATGAGTATCTTGAAGATGAGCAACCTTTGGAAAGTCCTTGCAATAATGGTAAAGTTATTCCAACTCCAGATCATAATAACGATCACTTGCCTATTCAAAAGCAGGAAAATGGATATGACATAACCGTTGTTATAAATGGTGTAACATACTCAAACAATGATTTTAGGATTTGCACCAATGAACTAGACTTTCTAGGAGATGATTCTGATTCCGATGATGAGGTTGTTGAAGAGATATAGATTGAGAATGAAACCAAATTGGTTAAAGTTGTGGAAGACCCAATTGAGCTAGCCAAGGATTATAAAGATGCTAAGATTTTGATTGAAGCAAAAACTGACGAAGAATTTCTAAATAGTTTGATAGAGGACCACGATAAAAAAGAGGTAAATAATTCATTGCAATTCTTTAAGAATGATGAGGATCCCGTAATAAAAGAGATTGTGGAAGGTTTGTCTAATCCTTTGCATATTTCTAAATCTTTTGATCCACATCACTTAGGATTGGAGTTGTGTGCTTCCAACGTTTTAACGGATTATTTTGCTTCTAAGTATCCACCACTTAATGTGTTTGATTATAGCATTGTGCAGGTTCACCAAGCTGAGGAACCTATAAAAGTTCCCTTATTTTATGTTCTCTATCCACTTTCGAGTGTAGAAAGGACTAAGTGTGGGGGAAACTTCCAAGCTATAACAATTTAATTATTCATATATTATGCTAATCATTATGTGAAGTTGTTGCTAGAATTGCAAATTTTTTTCTGGATGGACTACCAGATTTTCAGATTGTTGGTATATGGACGATAACAAGAATGTCATGATGAGGACGTTAAACTAAGTGCTAAATGGGAGGCAACCCATAGGTTTTGTATCTTAAACCATTTTATTTTTTGTTTTTATTGTTTTCATGTCATATTTGCATCCCCATGTTTAATTTCATTGAGTCCGTAATCTATCTTAGAAGAGAATTATGACGAATAACTTTTCGTCAGAAAAATTCAGACTGCGCGTAGTTCAGTCCAGAGACCATAACTGTCAGACCATTTATCGAAACACTATTCCCTTTTGACACTGTGTATAAAACACGTAAATGAAAAACTTTTGTGAAATGGAGGTTTTCCAAATTCCTTAGCAATTTGCACAGTTTTTGCGTTTTATCTGCTGTTACGTCAGAATTCAGAACTTTCGGTTTTACACAAGGACAATGTGAAGTTTAAGTGCGGGGGAGTATTTTGCATATAGATTTTTCACTTTTTTAATTTTTTTGCATAAAACCTCCAACTTGTAGAGATTTTAGAGTCACTATCATACTTCTAGGTATGTTTACATAGAGAATTCTGACCGACATAACTGAACTTGGAAGTGTTAAGGAACTACATTCGGATTTCTTACGAATTAGTGTGTTAAATAATGGATTTAATCATGCTGGTGATGCAAATGAGGTGCAGGGAGAAATGCATTATTAGAGTTGCTAATCAATCATTAGTGGAGACTACCTATTTCATATCAACAGAGGCACCAGACCAAATTTTCTTGGTAGCTGACTAAAGAGCTTTCTTTTGAGTGTGTGTCATCGTACTTTAATTCCGGGTAGAATGGTGAGCTACCCAACTTCACACCATTTTCAGCACTATTTTTGATCTCTTGAGTGCTAATTTTGTCAATCATGAGGGTGACGTCTATAGATGAAAACCACCTTCTTGTAGTTTGATTTGCAGTTAGCACCACTTTCTTTCTCGCCACAAACAGGTCCATAGAAACACACCATCATCATCAACAACGGAGCGACATCAAAATCTACAAGGGAAGTTGAAGACGTTTGAGGTTACAAGCAACAATACAAGGAAGAGCAAATTTCATATCCAAGTAAAGCAACATACAATGAGCATATTTTTATATACATGTTGAAGACTTCACATAAGGAGCGGAATTATAAATCCAAGTTGAAGACTTATTTACAAGAACGAAGAAAATCAAAAGATGAGAGTTATTGAAGTTTATGATACGAAGACTATACAAGTTGTGAAGAACAAAGTGGTAAAGTACTTCTTTCATGGCCATGTTAATTTTATTTCATTTTTATTGTTTTAGTTGCAATCTCTTTAAAAATAGAAAAAAAAAGAGAAAAAAAAAAGAAAAAAGGAAAAAAAAAATATATATACAAAAAGATTTGCATTTAGGTTGTTATTTGTTCAATAAGGCCATGGGAAGAAAAATATATAAAGAAGTTTCAAGCAATAAGGAAATTGAGGAAAAGAGTTGCAAATTGTCGAAGTTCTACGAAATTCAAGAGTTTATCATCAACAGTTGAAGACCGAAGACTAAGAAGATGAAGAAGACGAGCTGAAGGAAGACGTTTCTATTGGATGCTGTGAGAGTGGTGCTATCATCATTGCAATTGGATGTGAAGGTGTTAAGTACTCCCATCCTTGCTATAGTGGTTGATTTCCTTTCTTAGAGATCATCAGAAAAATATCTTTATTTTCCACGATTTTGTGGAGTCTCCAGAAATAATTCAGAAGGTTTCCTTCCCACCATTCAACGTGTGTAGGATTTCTCTCTTCATTCCTACCTGCACACATGTGAGACCTATAAAAAAATCCGTCTTATTGAGTGCAATTATCATAAAATCCTTTTAACTGAGGCAGAAGTTGAGGCGAAATGCTTATTGATCGCTCTCAAACACGCGTTTCTCTCATTATGGTATGGTTATTTCTCACTCAGGAATTAAGAATGAATATGTTCTTTGGTATTTATAACTTCTTATTACTAGCATGCAGAAACTCTATGTCCTCATAGCTCTTTGGATGCTTGGGAAGCTGGAACGCTTTGAAGTTGGAGTAGGTTTTGTGGGTATATCTCTCGTAAGCCCTCACGAGACTATAACTCGTCCACTAGGGACACCTAGGTGTTTAAAGGCCTATTTCACATGCTAAGTGCAACAGTATCCTCGACGACAAGGAGTTGTTGTATTTAGATAGTTTGCTCGAGGACTAGCAAAATCCAAGTGTGGGGGAATATGTTAAGTGCATATTTTTCATATATTTAGTGTCGAATCCATCCTAGTAATTGCTTATATTCTTGCAAATTATTGTATATTACGTTTGTTTTGTTTTGTTTATGTTTTGCTAGGTGAATTATCCAAAAGAAGTGAATTTGCATTTCATTGTGCAATAAAAGAAGTAAGCTACAAACGGAGAAGGGCCAAAGACCAAGTAGAGCTCGTTCGAATCTAGGAGTGCTTTATATCATCGTGAAGATGACGAAAAGACGAAGCAAATGGCGAAAGAATTGAGTCAATCCGACGTCATATGAAGATTCTAGAAGCATTTGAAGCAAACCAAAGTTGACGTACAAGACTGAACTGTCAGTCCTGCAAAACTGACAGTCGAAAGGTGATTTCTAAAGGCACCCCGTCTTTTTACTCAGGGCGCTACCATATTCTTCATGCATTCTCGCAATTCAGGGAACGGTGATGAAAGAATGTATGGTTACATTTGATAGAGGAGTTGGATGGTTCATGGAGTTGGAGCTCGACGGTGATGTGGAATGAAGGAATGATGTTGGCAGTTGATGAACTCGAGTTTGCCATGGAATCCGAGAATTAGTTGGCAATAATAATAAATAGGAGTTGAAGTTGTGATCATCTCTATGATGGAACTAACGGAGAATGGTGTTGGTTTGAGTTTACAGGGTATGGAGATGGTAATGGGTGTTTCCTGCCATTGGAAGTTGGATGTGGAGTTGGGTAAGATGCTGAAGACGAATATTTGGCTTGTTACCATTGTTAACTGGGACTGGACGGATATCGATGGAGAAGGTGAAGCTTGCTGGCATGGTGGGTTTATGTTCATTACTCGATGGTTGTTTACAAGGTTTGGAGAACTCGAGAATCTCATGAAGGTTAAGGTACAACGAGAGACGCAGGTGGAGCTTTAACAATGAAAGAGATAACGGTGATTGTTGTTGGAAGAGAATGAACATGATCTATTGAGCATTGTCCGGATTTTCGGTGACTGATGGTTGATCGAGTAATGGAAGTTGGAAACAAGCTCGACTGTATGGAAGTGTTGAAATGGAGAGAACTCGAGTTATATTACAGGGAGACGAGAATGAAAAGGAGTATGAAGCTGCTGGTTGGATGCTGCAACAGTTGGTTATGATCGGTTTAGCTTATGAACCTGTTATAGACAACAAGGGAAGTGATGATGAAGGTGGCACTCCAGAGAATACATCGATGAGAATGATGGCAGGTTCAGGAAGTTCTGAGTTCGAGGTCGAAACAGAGAAATTGGAGCTCCGGCTTGAAGTTCTGTGGCATGGCAAAATTGGGTTCGAGAAGTAAGGAGAATTTACGGTTGAGTATACCTAGATGTAATAGAAGAGAGGATTTAAAATGAAACATCCAGGAGAATATACGAACGGAAAGTCCTAGCCGTATAAGAGAAGAAGGAATACACTGTCAGTTTCGTGGAACTGACAGGCCAATGGGCGTAAACTAAAGAACAATTGGGTTGGGCTTTATTATTCCTGACCGAGCCCATAAAGGCTGTTGGACGTATGGTTAGCTATGTTACACGATTTTGGCCAGTTTTGAGCATGACCTAGTTAGGCTAATTTGGGAGTTTTGGCGACCACTCGCACGGAATTTGAGGACGGGCATTTCTACACTTAGATATACCTATATAAGAAATAAGAAAGACTTCTTAACCTAATAATATCTCTACACATCTCATAATACACTTTTATTCTTCATTCATATTTTAGGGTTTACCCCTTTAGGGGGAAACCGGGAAACAGTGTAATCATGAGAAGCTAAATTTTATTGATTAGGATGAATTCAAAGTTTCGGGCGTGAAGCTTAATTATTATACAAGTTTATTCGAAGTTTTTATCATATTATCGATTGTCTTTTCTATATCTAGGGTTTATTTTTGATTACTAGATTGTCCAAGTGTACAATTGGATTAATATTTTGATCATTCTAATGCTAGTAGAAGTTGGGTGATAAGTGTAATGGTCAAACAACTCTCTACACAAGTAGAAATCGCGAGACCTTACAGAGGGATTCTGTGGAGCAATTGCGAGTGAAGACAACATCAACAAGTGAACCTTGAGCTAAGAGTTTAACTATTGGGATCAACCTAATTCACAAAGCCTAAAGCATTCAGTTGGATTACACCTTGAGTGAGGTACTACTTGGTGGTTCGGTGGGATAGAATCTGATATTGGAGAGCTTCCGTATCCGTGGTATAAGGAATTTTAGGGATAGCACTGAGCTAGTTGTTATTCTACGGTTGGTGATATATGATTCTTATGAAAGGTAAATGAGTATACTATGCAAGTCAACGTTTGGTAACGACGAATGACTCCTAATCATCTTTTCATCTTATTGTTTATTATTATTTTAATTATTCAACAAACCCCCCTTTCTTTTATTATTTCGCTGAACTAAATAACATATCAATTACACTGCTCTTCGTGGGAACGAATTTGACTTCCATTATATTATTTTAATTAGTGGGAAATATCTTGATTAATTTGTTGAGCCTACGACATCCCATCATGTGCATATGTATTATTTTGTATTTATGGAAAATCTCATAATTGTAGGATCATAAGAAGGTTGTGTGTGTTTGCCGACACCAAGCCGCGACTCATTGGGATTTGGCTAAGGAATGTGAAGAGGTCCAGAAATTAGTAAAGGACTCAAGGCTATATACTTTGGTTGAAAATTATGTGAAGTATGATCCTATGACAGTCAATTGCTTCGTTGATAGGTATCATGGTGAAACTGATACCATGCACTTCCCATTTGGAGAGATGACCTTTATCCCTGATGATTTTCAGATCATTCTAGGCTTATGGGTTACCAGCAAATCAGTTGCAGAAGGAGATAAGTGTTCGGACCTAGAATGGTCGAAGCTACACGCTTTGACTAACAAGTTGTTTGGATGGGACTACAAAACTTCTTTGGAATACTTCTATGTATCTAAGAGTAGGAGGAAAAATACCATCAAACTGAAGATGCTTAAGGAGGCGTTTGAAAATATGGAGAAGAGACGAAAGGAGGATGGTTGGGACCCCGCATAAATTTGTTATACAGCCACTGTGTACCTATTATTCATCTTGGGCACTAAAGTATTCCCTGACACTAGTGACAACAGGGTGAGTGAAAACCACTTACAATACTTGGATCTGTTGGAAGAGGTATGTAGCTATTCTTGGGGAACCGTGGTAATGGCACATTTTATGGTGGAGATGAGAATGACCTCTAAGGATGTAACTAGTTTGTCGGGAATTTTACTTTACTCCAAGTTAATTTATTATTATTTTAAACTTATGTTCTTATATATATTGTTCACATGTACCCTTATTATTAGAAACAAAATTACTGATTCTTATATGTAATATTCCACATTGGCATAGGTGTGGGGCTGTGGGCTTATGAATACCTCCCAACATTGTTCATGAACTACAAATCCTTGACAATGAAAAATATTTCCGATATCAAGGAGCCTAGAGCTAAGAGATACGAGTTCAACAATACTCCGAAGCCCGGTAACAATCGTCGACTGACAGATATGAGATTGTCTCTGGACGCGATGACTACCAAAGAGGTTGTGTTCGACCCTTACAAGGAGGCTACAGAAAATCACCATTGTTTGAGGTATGCTAACGTTGTATTTTACAATGGACCGTTGTTCCACCCAAAGGGAAACGTTATGGCTGATCCCCGACATGTGATGTGACAATTTGGATATAAACAACAAACTAGTTATGAGACACTTGCGTTTTAAAGGTACTGTAGCGCCCCCTAAGCTAGCAGCTGACTAATCCAATAAATTAACTAAATAAAAAGGCACTAAAATCTAAAACTTTTACTTAAACAATTAATTAAGAAATCTGTTACAAAACTTAACCCAAAGCTAACCCCGCTCAGAAATATATATACAAGATCTTCTCTCAAATGATACATATATAATAGTCAATTGATTTTTAAATAAAATATACAACATAATAAATATAACAGAAGATAATCAACTAACGAAGTCAACCCGTGAAGCTTTCGCTGTGCAACCCTGATCTGTCACAGAAACTGAAGTGGGAATAATTAACATTTAACCTTCTACGTAATCATAGGCAAGATTTGGAAAACAATACATGTTTTTCCGAAAACATTAAACAGTGACTAAGTCACTAAAAATAATCATACATGTATATGGAACAAACTCCTTCATCAAACAATGTACTAATATGGTTGTGAACCCCTAAATACCGGCAATTCACACCTATATAGCTATGGATGCCACCAAGACCATGGTGACCAACTCTATTCAATAAAATCTCTAGGTATAAAAGTGAAGGAGCGTATCCTATATACCACAAGTGGAAATTCTCATTTCCCATAACAATTCATGTTGACAACAAAACATTACAAGTCCTTTCCAAATCGTGGAAAGATTAACAGAATCAACAAGATTATCATAATGCATTTTAAACAAAGCATGGAATGCACGTACATACAATACATGAGTTTGTTAAGAATTAAATTTTATAAAAGCAACAATAATGATTACAAAAGAGTCAAATGCATTCCCACACCTTTTGACGACAGGCCACGCCTACCTCGAGATCCATGATCCACTGGTTCGTCCGTTGAATCGAACGTTGTTAATAACGAACTGTTAATCATACAAGAACTCTAAGAACTAGCCACAAAGGCTCACACAAGAATCATAACATAATTTATACAAGTTTTGATTATAAGCTAGGTGAACTATCAAGTGAACTATCTAATGGTTCAAAGCCCATTTATGGTTCTTCACATCTTCATAATCCATCTCTTGCATATATAAAGGTTTACCAATTCATTGGGTTGGTTCTCTAGTCCAATAGCTAAGTCTTATGAGTATCTACAACTTTGTAGAAGAAGTCAAGGTCTAATTCGGACCACAAGAGGTCCAAAACATCAATATAAGATAATTAGTCTAAAGCCCAAGCCCACTTAAACAAACCCATTAATAAGGGCCTGTCCCAACTGGGTCAATCTAACGGTCACTAACGGTTGAACTAACAGTCAAGAGTCCAAGTCAAGTCAAGGTCCTGGTCAAAGGGTCAATGAGTCGACTCGGTCAAACCGAATCAACTCAGTCAATTAGACTGAACCGACTCAGTCAGATAGACTAAGTCAGCTAGAGTCAGATTTTGTAAGGCTTCTAACTGGCAGCAAGGGTGCTGGCCTAAGCCCTTGCACAGGACAACAACACACTTAAATTCTTATCTCTACAATGCTAATTTCTTCTTCAATACTTCAATTCTTCCAGATTAAACAACTTCATTTTGAAACAATTTAAACATACAATCAAAGCATATAAACTTCAAGACTCACTTTAAAATCAAATACAGTTTACCTGCAAAAATGCAGCTCTAAGCAACACTCCTTCAACATTCAGCTAGCTAATACTAATCCACAAACAACAAAAATATTAGGTCTACAACTTGCACCCACAATTGCATTAACAACCCAGTAATCCTTTTACACTCACCTGCACATTCATAACTTCAAAACAGATACCCAAGAAGATCATCATAACAACATCAGTAACACCATCACTATCCTTTAACTTCATATCCTTCATCTCATACATCATTTTGAATTTATCTAAGTATTCACACTTCCTGCACTTTCAAACTTCTACAAACCATGTAACTCAGTCCATTGCATAATCAAATATAACATCACCTTCGACAGCTCCAAATTTAACCCGTACCTCCAGCATCTCAAATCACCAACACCACTGACTTATCATACAATTCCTATATAATCATTCTTGCTCAGTTCCTTTAATAATCCAACTCAAGTAATCATGTAACAGTTCACCACCATCTATAACACTAACTATTACAATCAAAAACTCAATTCCATAACCACCATCTCCAGCTGTTACCAGATTAACAACAACTCAGTTTAATCATTTACAACTTCATTATCACAGCCATACATTCCAAACCTGCCTGTAACTCAATCTGAGCCTCAACAAACAACATTATTATCAATTCAAACAGTTCATATCTCGCACCCCAGGCTTATTATCCAAACTTCTTCTCCAACCAGTTCTTGCAACCTAATTCATTCATATAAAATTCAGCTTAGACAACACTATTACCATCCCCATCAACACAACAATTATACTCAACTCAACCAAAATCTCTAAAGCAATCTCAACTCCATACAATCCACTTCCTATAACTTATATAACTCACATGCACTCCCAATTAATCCATAGAATCCTAATTCTCTTCATGCAACAAATTCAATAAGAAACCCCAACTGTAGAAAACAATTACACAAACCCATTATTATACATGTGGTAAACCATTCATACATTCTATGAATCTTAAAAGAAATTTGAACATAAGAAACCCCAAATTACCTTGCTCATCAATCTTTCTGAGTTTGTATCAGCAGATGAATAACTCCACCATCATCAATTGTTCTTGAATCTGATCTACTCTTCTCAAATCGCTACTCAAATGAACTTCACGATAATTCCCAGAGAACCCTAATTCTAATTCCCAAATCTTCAATAGACTAGAACAGAACCAAACCCTAACTTCAACAAACTTAACTTAATCTTCTTCTTCTTCAGAACATCTTATTAAACCCATCCTTAATCATCCCTTTAAACTCTCAATTTCATCCTCAAATTCATCTTTAAATTTCTTCCAGAAACCCTAACTCTTCAACTAATCATCAAAACAACTTCAATACAACAATTCATCCATGACCCTCCTGTTCTTCATCTATCCACAACTCAATTAATCCATCAAATCACCTATAAACTCGAATTCATTCTCAAAACCCTAATTTCAGTTATAGCAGCATCAAATCCTTCTCCCGAACTCTGATAACATCAACACCAGCACCAACAATCAACCCTTAATCTTTCTACTCTTGATTCAATCCCAAAACCCTCATGCACGACACACAAATCATCAGAAGAAAAGAAACAGAAAAACGAAAGAGGAGAAGAAATAAGAATGAAAAAAGGAGAATGAGAGTTATCCTCTCGATCGACAAGGGATAAGGCCGACAAAAACTTATAAAGGCACCCATAAATTTTTTAAGGGAAACTAGGATGGTCCAACCCAAAAAGACTACTTTTCCTTTCATATTTATCCAATGATATCTTCTTCGTCCGGTATTCGATTGACACGTTCGATTAGTCCACTTCGCATAACTTTTCGAGATATATCCAATGGTACTAGTTCCGTATCTAGATCGTTGTTAGATTAATTCCTATTAATTAACATTCGTGCTAATCGAGTTATTATCGACTAATTCGTCACCTGACTAGATTAATTGCGTTGACGAACTTGAGGATCCTTACAGGTACACTGTTGACTATCCTCGGAGCATGTCATCTTAGGTTGATGGTGGAGTATATGCCAGCACATTGGAGGGACAGGGTTCAAATGTAGAAGATAGTTCAAATGTAGTTGATGCAATAAATGGAAGTGTAGGCAAAGTCAGATGGACTAATAATAATATTATTCAAGATTGCAGAAGTTTATTAGCAGGATTTAGAGATTGGAAATGCACTTTTGTGCACAGGGTCAAATGAAGTAGCAAATAGCTTAGCAAAGAGAGCTAAAATTTCCAGAATAGATCAATACTGGAGTGAAAATTTTCCTGACTGGTTCAAATCTCAAATTAGATAAGAACTAAATGTAATCTTACAGTAATTTCTTCTTAAATGCAATTTCTTTCTTATTAAAAAAAAAAGGCTTATTTAGTTTGGTACATGGACTATACATTTATTGGAGGGGGGCCAAGAAATAATTTGTGTACATATTGAATGGTCAAAAATAAGCTTTGGGGAGCACACTCTAGCCGCCCCTCCCTCCGTCATTGGTGCAAATACATAGAGTGTATAATTACAATTTGGTGTAGCTAGTCAAACTTTTTGTTTTTGTTTGGACATTGAAGTTAGTTTGGTGATATTATTTCAAAACAATTTTTACCACTAAAAAAGTTAACCCTTTATAAAATAAAAGTTTTTTTGTTTCTAATTTTTGAAATTAACTTCTGCTTTTGATATCTAAACCAAATGCGTTTATAAACTACCTTGATTCTTTTTTGATTGCTCCAAACTGCTCGAGCGGTTAGCAAAAAAAGAAAAAGAAAAATCCCTCTAGAAACTTTGAGAAGTGCACATATCATCCACGGCAGCAAGCCCATGCCTTCAAAAGAAAAAGAGGAAAAGAAAGAAAGAGAACTCGTTCAATTCATACTGCAAACTTTTGTGTTACCAGCTACAGTAATTTTTTAGAAAATTATCGTCCGATTTCAGTTTTCCATGCTCTCCTGTCCTTCAACACTTCGAGTACTTCAATACAAACTATTATGGCCTTCATCTTCATCACCATTATCAAAATACCACAACCCTTTCTTCATCTTCCTATCCTCCTTCTCTTCCCAACCACCGCTGCCACCACAAACAGAATTAACTCAACCGGAAACTTCTATCTCAACAATCTGCAATTTAGTAAATCAATCTTACAGTTCATATCAATCTGAATCAACATCAACAGCAACAACAACAATGCCCAAGCTTTTGAATCTTCAAATTGATCCTTCTGTTTTAACCCCAGAACAAGCGATTACAGTCATTGCTTCTCTAATCAACAATTCAGGTCCTATGGTAGCATTGAGTTTCTTTTACTGGGCAATTAGAATTCTTCAATACCGCCATTTTATGCGTTTTTATATCACTACTGCTTCTTCTTTTATCCAATCTGGTCATCCTGATAAAGCACATGAAGTTTTAAGATATATAGTTGCAAATTTTAATGAAATTGGTAAGTTGGATTATGCTATTAACATGGTTTTTGAGATTCATAACCTGGGTTTACCTCCAAATGTTCATACATTGAATTGTATACTCAGGATTATTGTTGAATCTAGTTTAATGAAGTTAGCAGAAAATGTGTTTGTTGAAATGTCTGATAGAGGTGCTTCTCCTAATGCTTGCACTTATAGGACTATGATAATTGGTCATTGTAGAGAGGGTAGTAGTATTTCAGTAGTTGAAAAGTGGGTTGATGAGATGATGGAGAAGGGGTTTGTATTGGATAATGTTGCATGTACTGCAATGGTAGATTTGTTTTGTAAGAAAGGATCAGTTGATAAAGTTTTCGGGGTTTTTGAGAAAATGTGTGAGATGGGTTCTCCTCCAAATGTGATAAATTACAGTGCTTTGGTTAATCAATTATGTAAACGAGGAAGTATTAAACAAGCTTTTGAAGTTTTAGAAGAAATGGGGAAAAGAGGCTGGAATCCAAATGTTTATACACATACAGCTTTGATTGATGGTTTATGCAAGAAAGGTTGGACAGAGAAAGCATATAAGTTGTTCTTGAAGCTTGTTAGAAGTGAGAATTACAAGCCGAATGTTCATACTTATACAGCAATGATCAGTGGCTATTGCAAAGAGAAGAAACTAGATAGAGCTGAAATGTTATTTAGGAGAATGCAGGAACAAGATTTGGTCCCAAATACTAATACTTTTACTACTCTCATTGATGGGCATGCTAAAGTAGGGAATTTTGTTAGAGTGAATGAGTTGATGGAACAAATGGTGGAAGAAGGTTGTAACCCCAATATATGTACCTACAATTCCCTCGTTAATGGTCTATGTAAAAAGGGTGATTTGCAGGAGGCTTATAGGATGCTTGAAATTGCATTCGAAAGAGGACTTCGAGCTGATCTAATCACGTACACCATACTAATTTCTGAGCATTGTCGAAGATCTGACACTAAGAAAGCCATGGAGGTTTTCAGTAAAATGATCACTGCAGGCTGTTGTCCTGACATTCATACTTATACTTCCTTGATCGGAGCATTTTGCAGGCAAAAAGATGTAAAAGAGGGAGAAAGGTTATTAAAGGAAGCCCTTAATAAGGGTATGGTTCCAACCAAACAAACTTATACGTCTTTGATATGCGGGTACTGTAGAAATGGAAATTCTGGTTTAGCATTGGAGATCTTTCAAAGAATGTCAAAGAAGGTTTCTGCAGCTGATTCACTGACATATGGGGCTTTAATAAGCGGTCTTTGCAAGGAATCAAAGCTCAAAGAGGCGCGAATTCTTTATGATTCCATGGTAGACAAAGGAATATCTCCTTGTGAAGTTACTCCAATAACAGTAGCTTATGAGTATTGTAAGCTAGAAGATTCGGTTACAGCGATGGCTGTTTTGGATAGGTTAGATACGAGGTTGTGGATTAGAACAGGAAAAACATTAGTAAGGAAACTTTGCTGTGAAGGGAAAGTTGAAATGGCTGCTGAGTTCTATCATAAATTATTGGATAAAGATCGGAATGCTGATCCTGTTATTTATGCAGCATTCAAGACTGCCTGCTACCAAAGTAATAAGTATTCGATTGCTTCAGGGATTTCAGAAAGGATATCTAAAGAAGGTTTTTCTGTTGCAGTTGTTCCTCTGAGTGTGGAAAGACCCCAAAGAGAATCTCTGCAGTTTGTTGAAGCTAACTGAAGGTAAAACATGATGATAAAAGTAGTCATAACATATACATCTTGTATTTGAGTTGCATTTTAAACTCATTGCTTTGGCTGGAGTTGGATGCAAAATTTATTTACTACATAAAAATAGATTTATTTACTGTTATATATATATTCAAATTATGAATTTGTACAAGAAAGACAAGCTAAAATCAAGAAATCACCGCATGAAAAGAAACAATCATATTCAGTAAGGATCAAGGAAAAATACGAACACCGAAAATATTTCGAATTTTTTTGAATCCTAGTGTTTTTGGGTTCTCTTATTGTATTTTTCTTTGAGCCATTGAAACCCGAAAGTTGCACCTTCTTTAACTTTCTTAGCACTTTTATCGCCACTTTAGTTTTCTCCAACTTTCTTTCCATATTTGTTAGTTCCTTCACCACCACCAACGGTCACAGTTTTCTTGTTCTTCCTCTTGTTTACAGGGTTCATACTTGCAAAAATTGAGCGAAATCAAGAGAATATTGATTTGTGTAAGAAAGTTGTGATTTGAGAGAAGAGAATGGTGACAATATAATTTATCTTAAAGAAGAATTAGTCTTTAAGCAAAGTAACATAGCGGCAAAAGGTTTGGTCGTGCCATTGATGTTCTGCCGCGAGTTCAGCTAAACCAGATAGAGCCCAAGATCTTATTTGAAATGAACAACGAGCTCCACTAATCTAGTCTTTCCCATATTTGTTAGTCTTTGCGCAAGTGTTGGATTATTCAAATTCGGGGATAAATTAAAAGCTAATACATTTAATTTTTGAATAACCACTATATTTAATTGAAACTAATTTAATTAAAATTAACTGCTAAATCTAATTTAAACCAACTTAAATCTATTTAATCAATGTGTGTAGATCGCATGTCCCCTCCTTCCATGTGCCATCGTGTCCCATCAATTAGATTTTAACATGTGGCAACTTTTTTTTCCTTAACGCAATTATCTCATTTA
This sequence comes from Papaver bracteatum, assembly GCA_023529315.1. Taxonomy (NCBI): domain Eukaryota; kingdom Viridiplantae; phylum Streptophyta; class Magnoliopsida; order Ranunculales; family Papaveraceae; genus Papaver; species Papaver bracteatum. The sequence goes on from JAJJWX010000713.1 coordinate 286,178, forward strand.
TGGATACAAAAAATGAAAAAACCTAAAACCATATATATTGTTACCACTTTTATCTCCCGAACCAAAACTTTTTTTTTTTTTTTATGGAATCTACATCTTTTTTTTTTCATTTAACTAACACTTTGAGATTACTCTCGAACTCATGTAGCAGGGTGAACTTTAAGATGAGCACGAGCATGTTATATGTATCTTTACTAACTCCTAATTGATCAATAACTTTTTGATTTTTCTCCATTAAAGAAAATAAAATGTAATCAACAAAGGTTAAATAGAAATAAATAAACATCCAAATTTGTTTCAAGGATTATTGGTCGTCAGCATCATTGCTTGTGAATTTTCTTTAGTTGGTACTCCTCTGAAAGTTTCATCGACCTTTGCTAGTGTGTTGCTACGTCCAGACAAAGCAATTCCATATGATCTTCTTTGGGGTTATTTGCAGTGGTAGTGATTGGATTTAGTTTTACTCTACCGGACTTCACATCTTACGTCCACCTCCTTCAAATGTACTGACTATCGAGTAAGAATACTTTTAGTGTTGTGCATGGACAGAACTTTTAGAGCATGTGAACACAAGATTCCTGTGAATTCAAATTTTCTGCAATTACAAGAGATGTTATTGTTTTCCATATCAAAGGACTCTGTTTGTGATATTCTTGCGCACGAGGAATTGAATAACTCCATATTTTCTGAAATGATTTAATTAGAACACATGTTGTACTTGTATCGTAGCTATACCGAAGATCATTAACCTATTAGTTGTGCTTCCCTTTAATGGAAAAATTATTTGATGGAAAAACTTAAGGAACCGTAACCTTAGATTTCGGTTTAGGAGATAAAAATGGTAATAATATTATCCTTTGTGCTTATCTGTAACCATAAATAAAATATCTAAGGGAAAAAAAGCCACATGTCAAAATCTAATTGGTGGGACACGATGGCACATGGAAAGAGGGGACATGCGATCTACTCCCAAGAGCCCATATCCTTGCTTTTCGATCAATCTATAATTCTGATCTTCCTCCCCAATCGGATATTATGGTGGCGGTATAGACCGAAATTCCTTTATGGTCCAATTCTGAACGGTAATAAACACTGGGGCTTTGCAATATTTGATTGATTACAATTCTGTATATTCCATTTACTATAAAGGTTCCCAGGGAATTCATTAGAGGAATGTTTCCAATAAATATGGTTTGTTCTTGTATATCCCTACCGGTTTTCCAAATTAATCCGCAAGTACATATAATTGAGAAGAATATGTCAGTGATTCATACACATCATCTCTTTCTTTTATCAAGGGTTCTACCAATTGATAAGTTTCCACAAATAATTGAAATTCAATTTCTTAATCTATATCTTCTATTTTTGGAAATTTATAAAGTTCTTCCATCAAGCCCTGATCAATGAACCTACAAAACCCCTCAAATTGTATCTGACTAAACCCAGGTATTGTAGACATTCCCTCATTTCCATCCCGGAGCATCTTAAGCTTCCCATTTATAGAAAAATCCCATTATTGGTTCATTCTTCATCGAACCATATGGATCGATCTAGCAATGATGGAATGCATATTCTGTTTACTGAATCACATGAAATTTTACCCAACTTCATACCATTGAGCAGAGCAATAAGGATAATTTTCTATTCAAATTCGAATTTGCAACAGGATAAAACATTCCTGGAATCATAATTATTCCGATTATACTTTTTTAGAGTCTTGTATAAAATATCAAAAGTAATCCAATTTCTACCTATTATTATGATATTACAATCCGGTTGGGTACCCAAAAAAGAAATGATTCAAGGTTTGATATGTTCTCTATGAATGAGAGAAAAACAGAAAAATAAGGAATAGTATAGAGTTTCTTCTTTTTTTGCGAAGCATTTTTACCTATAGCTATAGCAACCTATCCATCCGGATATTTCCTATCCCATCTATACTTGGGGCAACACAGGAAGTGCTATATCATAATTTCTATTTTAGATTCAAAAAAAGGGAAGTTCCTTATATACATATATGGCTAAGATACCTTATTAGGATATCTTTGTAACAATTTTTGTTCCGGGGTTTACATATATATATAATTGTTCTTATAATGTAAATTTAATTGAAAAAGATTTATTATTGAAAAGAATTGATACTTAATAAGTATAATTTGTGTATCAACTTTCTTTTGATGCCGTTGTTAAGGAAACGAAATTTGAGATCCAAGAACTCTTCATGGATTCAAGTCAATAGTTAATGGTTCCAATTTGCCCTGCATTTTTCATTCTGTAACTGAAAAAGCACATTTGCTTTTGAAAGATAAAAAAAGGGGAAGTTTTTAGGTGTTGTTTATTTTGAGAGTTGAGATACCATACAATCAATCAAAGGGAATCAACTGGGTTCAAAAAAAAAGGGTTGGGGGGGGTTTAGGAAAGGGAGAAAGACAATGAGATTCAAGAAATAATAAAGAAGAGAGCGTTCCCTCTATTTTATATCCGTTTGTTTGGCGGCATGGCCGAGTGGTAAGGCGGGGGACTGCAAATCCTTTTACCCCAGTTCAAATCCGGGTGCCGCCTCATCTACAAAAAAGAGAAATACTTTTTTTTTTGCTCAGCAGAAACAATAGATTCTAGAGGAAACCAAAAGTAAAAACATTATTTTGGAGAGATATGGGGTAGGTAGTGATCTACCTGGATTGTATATTTTATGCTTTTTGCTTCTGAAGGGCAACAAAAGAAACTAAACAATAGGCCTTACTATTCCTACATCTTCCATTAAAAAAGATTTCCTTGATAATACAAAGAAAATCCCTGTGTTATGTATCTTGCTTGTGGTGAATCCTTCCCTATTCTACCATAAATCATATAGGAACTTGTTGTGGGTGGATTTTTTGGATAGTTTGATCCATAGCGTTTGGTCATAATCCCTTTTTGACTCTGCACCATAGATTCCACTATTATTAGTGATCAATAATGGACTAATTCCTTCATATTCATAGAGATAGGGGACATAATTCACATGGATATAGTAAGTCTTGCTTGGGCCGCTTTAATGGTAGTCTTTACATTTTCCCTTTCACTTGTAGTATGGGGAAGAAGTGGACTCTAAAAGCACTACTAATTTAGTTGAGTAATCAAACTGTAGCCATTTTTTCATATATCGTTCTGCAAAGGGATTTGAAATATTAAATATCCATTTCAAAATTATATTGGATTACAGTAATGGACTATATTAAAAAGAATCTTTCAATCAAACAAAGAAAATAGATGCAAGGAAGAACTAGAATTGGGGTGTTAGTTACATGATGTACATCACATATATGAAATTTATAGATATGTACATATATGAAGATACAAGATACATCTTGTAGATTAATCTAGATGAAGCCTATACCTCTTTATACAGTACCAGTACAACTTTAGACAATACAATAATAGAAAGTATGGTAGAAAGAAATTGATATCTTTCTACCATACTACCAGATCTCATATACTGCTGATTCTAGTCCGCTCATTTCATTTAAGACGTGGAATGAAAATCCCTTTTATTTCTTCAATCATTGATAATAAAAAAGAAGTCAAGCTTCATTCGAATCAATTATTTTGACTGACTGTTTTTACGTAGATGATAAGTAAAAAAGCAGTAGGAACTAGAATGAACAGCGCAGTAGCAATAAATGCAAGAATATTTACTTCCATAATCCCATCGTTTTTTACTTCACAATAACTCGGGATCTAATCCCATAGAGATGATAAATCTTCTTCTCTAAATTCAATGAAATGAATTGCATCCCAATGTTATTTGATATTTAATCGGATCAATATCATGAATAACAATATCTGAGCTTTCAGATCGATTCATTGTCGAGAATTGAATAGTATAACATAGGAGGATCTTTTATCCATAACGAATAAAAAAAAGGGGATTCTTGATACAACAAAGAATCCCTTTTCTTTTTTCATTCTTTTCTATAACCTACCGTCTTTCCAACCATCTGATGAGGTATCATCTGACCCGTCTTCCATTTCAATTGGTCACAAACCCAAACAGTTGAAATGAAATGGAAAAAAGTTGAAGTTCGAAACTAATTAAGTTTGTTATGATCTAAATTTCTTGGAAGACAAAGAGGTGTGATAAAGTTGGATTAGGGTAGAAAAGACCTCGTTTTTTTATAAATGTACTTTTTTGGAGTTTACTCTTGCTTCGATAGGACTCCATTATTCATTTCCTTATTAAGCGGAGTAGGGCAGATCTTTCTTTTATTAAAAAAAAAAGCTTCTTTCATTGGATTGAAACCGGAACATATATCATATCCGAAATTAAGTATGGAAGTGAGATAGATAGATTGTTTCCAATTAGGAATTGAGGTTCCCAAAAATTGGAGCTAGAAAATAAAGAGGTGGTTTTAATAGAATATAAAAAGGATTCTGGTGCGCCAACTCTGTTAAGGTCAAGTTCATTTTGTATCACACAATGAAGGAATCCAATTTTTATGTATGCTCTCGGGAACCGGGTGGGTATTATATTGAATTCCATGGATCAGAACCAATAGAAAAAGTAAAACCTGTGCGGTATCTCTTGAAATACTGAATAAGACCCTACCACCAATTGTACCAATCTAGCTCTCCCCACGAATCAGTACTAGTCGAGAATGAATTTAAATTCTTGTATTTCTTCGATGATACAAAAGACTTCCGACGGGAATTAGATTTTGCTTTCAGTCCTCTATCTTCACCGAAAATAGAGAAATGAGTTGACGGATTCATCGGATCCTAGGTCGGGACTGACGGGGCTCGAACCCGCAGCTTCCGCCTTGACAGGGCGGTGCTATGACCAATTGAACTACAATCCCAGGGAAATAAGATGTACATGATACATATTCTTATTATTAAATTCATAGAATATTTCTATTTAGAATCGATGTGTTGTAATAGAGATAAAAGCGATATGTTGATATTAACATGGGTATGGGCTTTAGTGAGAACGTCACGTATTACTAGTGGTCAAATAATTTCATAATAAATCTTTCGGTGAAAAAGAAAAAAAGATTTTTTCTTTACCTCCCCTTATATATTAAGGTTACAGACCAGATCATTAGAAAGTATAATTTATGGGAACAAATAAATTAAGGATATAGCGTAAAAAGTATTCTTTTCTTTCTTCGTCTGGTTTCTGGAGGCAAAATTTGTTCTATTATCTCATGATGGATCGACGGATAAATCCATTATCAACCTCCTTTCGTAGTACCCTACCCCCAGGGGAAGTCGAATCCCCGCTGCCTCCTTGAAAGAGAGATGTCCTGAACCGCTAGACGATGGGGGCATACCCGCCTAATCGCCTACTATACTGATAGTATGAACAGTTTTTTGTAATTGTCAATATAATGTAATGATATGACTAAATTCGAAGAATATTTTCTGCTTTCATGATTCCATCTAATTTCTTTTTTCTATAAAAATTGCAGGGTATGTCGAATCTCTTCATCAATGATTCGATGAAATATCTTGGATCTACGTCGAATTGTGTCTCAATCAAATGAATCTCATTCTGATGAGGGTAAAAAAAATCTTTTAGGGGCGGTCTGTCTAGGAAAAATGCTTATTTCTTTTTTATTTTATCAATATTAATGCACTACATTTTTTCAAGACTTATAAAAAAAAATCTGAAGTAAAAAATTTTTTTATTGGTCCTGAACGGGCCGAGATCTATCTATATGATGTATATTATATACATAGGTACATACAGTAGACTCATAGTGACTGTTGGTTCATTCAACAATTGAATCAAATGAGCCCTTTTAACTCAGCGGTAGAGTAACGCCATGGTAAGGCGTAAGTCATCGGTTCAAATCCGATAAGGGGCTTTTTTCAAAAAACTCTAATCTAAGTCTTCGGTTTGGGGCGGAAAATAGAGATATTGTTGCTTTTTGTAAACTCAATGGCAAAAAAAGGAAACATCCACATAAATATAAAAAATAAATATAAAAGAACTTATTATTATATAATAAGTTCTTTTATATATTTATAGTAGTATAGTTATAAAGTGGAACATTTGTCTTGATTATCATGATCAGTCATTCAGCTGAGTAGAAGAACTACTTAGAAATCAACAAAAGAAAAAGTAAGTGGATCTGACCCATTGAATCATGACTATATGAGCTATTCTGATATTAAAATTCAATAGTAGAGAGAAAATTGTAGCAGCGTACCCCCTTTATTTTTTTACTTGGGATACGGAAGAATTTGTCGATATTTCTGATTTAATGTTCTTGTTCCTGGATGCTTCATAGGAATAAATGGCTATTCTGTTCCTATACAGAGAAACATTTCTTCCGAGT